>OMNN01002643.1:36532-49452 GCA_900302755.1 Chromis chromis | reverse complement strand
GGGACAATGACTGTAACTCAGTGGCAGACCACAGCATTTTAGTTAAGAAAGTAGTTGGAAATTTGTGTTTGTTAGGTGTAAGAACAGTGCTGGTAAATCTTTGCAGACACATTCCAGTTGATTCCTTGGTTTTATCTGTAAACTAACAACAAATTATGGCACAAATGAATTCCACATGGAGTCTCATCAGTGTCGTCTCCTACTCAGAAACTCTTATTTTGGATAAGGGAGAGTTGTGTCCAATTCAAAGCCCCAAGGCAGCAAGTCGCCACAAAATGTATGATGTTACTGCTAAGTCGACCATACCAATGTGTTAAAAATGACACGAGAAAAACTGAAAGACACTGAAAGACCTTGAAAAAGCTCTGTTGGGGACTGTTTATTTCTTCTTAAACTTTATGATCTGAAAGTCCAATAAAGGTAATCTTTTCCTTAAATGGAGTCCACCATAGGTATGGCGTAAGCACGGCACAGCTGTATACCAGGAAGCCTGGGTGAATGCAATGTGAGAGTGAGTGGTTGGTGGTGGTCGGAGGGGCCGATGGCGCAGATTGGCAGCCTTGCTTCCGTCAGTCTACCCCAGGGCAGCTGTGGCTACATACGTAGATTACCACCATCGAGTATGGAGTGAATGAATAATGCAATGTAAAGCATCTTTGAGAGTCCAGAAAAGCGCTATATAAAAGCAATGTATTATTATTATTATTATTATTATTATTATTATACCCTATGATGCCAAAGGTAATGCTTAAGTAAAGGGAAATATAACATGTAATCGGCTGTAATTGGGTCTGGCTTGTTCATAATGCAAAAGCAAAACTGTGCCAAAGTAGCCATATGCCTTTTTGTCATTTTCCATGCATAGAGCCCTTGTGGTGGGGTGAGCATGCAGTTTTCTTGCAATGTCACTGGATGGATCCAAGAATTTCCTGGTTTCAATAAGAACAACATAGACCCACTAACAACCTGTGGATGCCAATTTAGGAAACAATACAAGGGCTTAGCTATTTGCATGCAAACAACAGCTACAGCACTGGATCTCAGAGCATGTTTAAACTGTCAGTGGGGTGTCTGGAGCCGTCCTTACTAGCAGAAACATGGACTCAAACACCAGTAGTCGATGGCAAACTAAGGCCCAAGGTCAGCTATATCTTTTACACTGCAGAATTAGGATTGAGTTGGTTCCACAAAGTCAAGCACAAGCACTTGTTACTGTGAGCTGTTTCTAGGTTTAAAACACATTGTTAATGGGCGTATCCGCGGTTCAGACAATACAAACACCCACTCACGGCTGGCTTTGTAGCATGCTGTCAGATTTACACAAAAGGTTCAAAGTTATCTGTTCTCACTTCCTTTGTTTTTATTAACAATCCCTTTCCGAACAGAACATTGCTCTACTTTTTTTACTTTTCCCCATACTGTTTGGTAAATAATGCACATCATTAATGCTCAGTGTGAAATACAGCACGAAAAAAGAGAAAACGTGAAACATTGCTGAACACTGAGAGGCAAATTTCACTGGAGGGCAATTAAAACAGCATGTAATAATTTAGACTATTTCAGGCTCCTAAGCATGTGTGCTAATCAAGACCAATGAGATCCACTGATTTGGTGGCATGTTGCCTGGAAGGTGCCAACCTTGAGCTGGCTTCTAGTGTCTACCTTCAAAGAACACTGCAGAAATTGATGTTTGTGAATTGCTACTTCTAACTCTACACATAAATAGCATTATTTAAATGTGTGTTTCAGGCAACTATGGATGATAAAATGAGAGTAAAAAAGGGTTGAAACATAACAAATGCAGAAAGTTTCCTGCAGTTCTCTAAATAGTCTGATGAACATGAAAAGGATCTGAATGTTAATCTACAATCTTCACAGTCACAACATCTCAACTCAAATGAGCATATATGAATGTTTTTGGAGCAATGCATTAGACAGCACTTTCCACTACCATCATCTTCAAAACACCAAATGAGGAAAACAGCTTTCAAAAGAACATCGTTTGCACATCTAGTAGAGTTTCACACATAGAGAGTCTTTGACAAGCAACAAAAGTATTCGGAAGGCTTGTGATGAAACAACACCTTAATGACACACTGCAGGATAACAAATGATTATTTTCATTTGTTACCATGTGTAGATCTAACATAGCGTCTTCGCTGGGTCCCTTGGGTTAGTAGTGTATGAACATGTCTTGCATTTGGTGTAGAGATCTGAAAGTATTATACTTTTACTGTGTCACAGTTACACAAGTCTGACGCCAAGTTCTAAATTTTGGCTTAGACTTTTTGCATTGGTGAACTCAAAGACACCCACATTGCCCTGAAGATCATTCAATATGAACTGCTCCTTCATTCATTAAAATGTTCTCTGATGTATATATCAGTTTGTTCACAGCCTCAAATAGTTTATAATTATTAAAAGTGAAGCCTATTCAATTATTCTATAGAGGCTATCTGTGATCTTGGTTTAACCTACATTTTACATGAATTCTCAGGTAAATCGCGATCAGATCAGTTTACCACTGAATACCAATCAGGTGACCAAACCTATCCCTCTCAAACTACAAAACTAAATGGTTACAATAAAAACCTATTAGGTATAGGTAGGCAGGAGACTGAATATCCACGAAGAATAGCAACAGTTGTCTCAGAAAATGCTGCCAAATGACAAGTTTCTCCAGAGCAACATCATAAAGAGGTCAGGGTGGATGACCATTTTCATTTCCTAACCTCAACCACATGATTATTATGGTAACTATGATGAGAGATTTTAACATTTTTCGAAGTGGTCACTGTAACCTTTAAACCTAATTGTTTCATACACACTCAGAATTCCTCCATATGGTTTAACTGCCCCTTAAGTTTCTTTAAGTAGGGTCAAGTAGTGAAGTTTTCCTATATTTTGGTTTTTTGAGTCCTCTTTTGGTAATATTTCTGTGATTTAAACAGCACCCATAAACCCTTGTCTTCTTGTAGTTTGCCTCATCCAGTTTTATTTTTGTCAAATGCCACGTCTGCTAGTTAATAAATGACCACGTTCCTAAAAAAAAACATCTGGTTCAGTGCTGATTTCCTTCCTGTAACAAGCAGGGTTGCATCATTAACATGTGTATATCAGCTACTTGCTGTCATTTTTCTGGGAAAACGGTCTCGAAATTTGGCACCTCAGTATGCAAATGCAAGTAATAAATACAAATTGCACGAATCTGCAACAACACAGTTTACATCCAGTGCCAACATCTATCATGAGCGAGTGCAAGTGACAGGATGGCGGATGGGTGTGTAACACATATGAGACAGGAAGCCATAGTTCACATTCTGTAAAAATATGTGCAATTAATGTTTTAGTTGCCATAACATAACTACACCTTAGCCACCATCTATTTTCCATGGTCACCACCTTTCTAAAATCTTATCTTATTACCCAACAGTTGCTTGGCAAAGGATGTAATTAGGAGTTTTTGCACCAATCTTCTCTGCTTATAGGGATACATTTTTCTCGACAGCTTCTATTAAAAAATTGCTAATAGATATGCTTGTAAACAGCACCTAATTACATTCCGCCTCCTCCACATCCAGCACTTGCAAACACTGTGAACTGCAAACTCTGATTAGAGTGAACTCCCCGTGTTTCTTTGACTGTACTAACCCCAAATTACAGCGCGCTACTTGATGGAAAGGTCAATTTTACAGCAGCGCTGCAGCCATTTGACAAGATCGCTCCCAGTTAGGCAGCCAGAGGATGGATTTGCAAGAGAGAGAGAGTGTGTGTGTGTGTATGTGTGTGTGTGTGTGTGTGTGTGTGTGTGTGTGTGTAACTGAAGCTATTTATTCAGTTATTTATTTATTTATATAGTAGTGATGCTTGGATTGGCTGTGTTCCCTCGCATGGACTAACCCTGACTGTGATGCACATTTAAAGTATTTTTCACATTAATTGGTTCACGTGAACCTCTGAAATGTAATTGACTCGCTCTGTTATCATGAATAAACCAGTTAATAGAACATTTTTGCCTCTTCACTGAGCAATTACAGCTGGCTTTTAATACAGAGGGCAGAAATTATGATCCAATCGCGAATACTGCCGCAGCATTTAGAGTTTAACGAGACGGTTATCCAAAGAGAAAGCAGGAAGGAATTTTCTTGCCAAAAGTAACCGTTTAATATTGGAGTGAGCCTAAAATCTTAACTGATATTCTCATAAAAAGTGGATGAGCTTAGACATGTTTTACTTCTCCATTTATGATGTTTACATGTATCATCCCAAAACTCAATTACTGACTAACCATGTTCTTGCCACAAAAAGCTAATCTTCCTCCAGGCCAAGTGGAGCCAGGAGGGATTCTGCATGTACTTGCATTTCCTACATTAAGGGGGTGACTTCCTGGGGTAAAATCGCAGATATACAAACTTAGAATTGACATATTCACTATTAAATGCTACCTTTTTTGTGTTGAAATCTTCTGATCAGTTTAGGTTTAGCACCTAGTATTTTACTTATCCCGTTTATTATTGTATAGTAAGTTTAGATATTTGTTACAAGTCAATAGAAAGCGGATATATTGGCAAACTATTCTTATAATGTGTGTTTTCTCCTATTTTTAGTGGTGCCTCTGAAGAATATTTTGGACTGATTAGTAATGGTCATAGTGGGAAGTGGCTGGTTCGTATATAGGCATCCTCTATATGCCGAATATGTTGTCGGTCCTTTGCATGTTGCAAAAACTGCTCAGACACACTGAATAATGGACTCTACTAAGACCTCAGCTGTCAGGCACCAAGTCTTGAAATGAGAGTATGATAAATCAGACTTCTTCCAGCACATTTCCCATCTTTGTCACCTTGTTATGGTTTGTTCTTCTTTGGATTCCTGTTGGTAGGTTCTCATGACTTGCATTATTGGAGATGCTCTGACCCATTTGATTTGACCCTCAAAATCCCTCAAGGTTTTGCACCTGCTCATTTCCCCACATCTAGACATGCTGGCTACAAGAACATAACTCTAATATACCTCAGATCTTGACATACACACAAGGTAATAAACAGTATTCACTTCATTTGTGATTGGTCTCAATGGCAGACGTTATTTATGACCTTCAAATATTTATATGGAACTTAATATGCCTGTTTGTGAAGGCTAGATGATGTAATCCAAACAGAGGCATTTGCAAGTGCTTGTGTTGTCTTGATCACGTCTGCAGTGTTATTAGATGTTTATTCATTTTAAATCACTTTCAGCAAGCAAAGATTTGCTAGCTGCTACTCCTGCCGGTGATGATGTGGTAGGGATCATTACAAAGGTGTATTATAGCAACATTGCATAAATTATTTGATAGTCACACCTGTAAATTAAGCATCAGCGCTCTTGAAAGTTTGCATGATAGAAACAACAAAGTGCTATCAACAATATCCGGTAAAATAAATGAAAAAATCAACTTTGCACCATTTTAAGTTGTCATCTGACGTGGTAGTGTCAGCTCACATGACCTCTTTAAAATGATAGGCCCAGCTGGGAACATAAGTCCACATGTACACATAGCCCTTAGACCAGGGGTGGGCACTCCTGGTTCTCGGGGGCCACAATCCTGCATGTTTTAGATGTTTCCCTCTTCCAACACACCTGATTCAAATGATCATCTCATCATCAAGGTCTGCAGAAGCCTGATAACGATCCTGATCATTTGAATAAGGTGTGTTGGAAGAGGGAGACATCTAAAACATGCAGGATAGTGGCCCTCGAGGACCAGGAGTGCCCATCCCTACCTTAGACCCTCAACCTGATTGTTATGCCAGGAAAATGGTTTTAAATACAATAACATAACATTTTTTATCCTAGTTTCACGTATTAATATTGCTGAGCATGTTTGCTAAGGTAGTTTATGTTGGTTTTTGCAGAGCTTTTCACTGCTAGTAGAAATTTTTAATGGGAACAGTGATTTTGGGGACAGACTGCTAAAAGAATTGTTAATGCATCAACGCCCAACCAGGTTTCAGTCGAGGTCATTATCAGTAATAATGTCATTAATATAGAAAGATTTGTTAGCTAATGCACTTATATATATATATATAAAAAAAACTGACATATTTAATTCTGATAGGCCTATTGGACTATTTCCCCCCCATCTTTCAGGCACTTTTAGGAGGAAAGTTTTTATGTATATCACACTGTTAATGAGACAGCCTTTTGGTCTGTTTCCAAGATAAGTCAGGTGTGCAATTGGAGTGCATTGGAGCTAAAATAGTTATCCAAATTTAAATAATATTCATCATAATAAAAACTGGGTTTGGCTGTCTGTGTTGGCCCAGAGACGGACTGGCGACCTTCACCCTAAGTCAAATGGGATAAACTCCTGCCCCTTGTGACCCTATAGAGGATAAAGTGGTGCATAGAAAATAGATGGATTGATAATAAAAACTCTTGGGAGAGGAGTAGCTGAAATCTAGTGAGGAACGCCTGTGTCTTTACTCTAGCACCACTGAGGGAACCAAGTCATATCTGTTGGGGTGGTGGAGCTTGACGGAGCTGTGGGCTGAGAGGCAGTGACCATGTCAGTGCCCACTGTGGCACCGGTATGTGATCAGTCATTTACATAAAGAAACAGAGACAAGGAAATGTTTGCAGTTGACATCCGTGAACCTAGATCCAGGTGTAGACCATGATACATGATTCTCAAAAGATTCAAATTGTCTATGTAAAGAAAGTATGAGTGAAGTCATGTGTGCAAGCTGAAAAGCCTGGAAAAGCTGGCAATCCCATGGCCCAGTGAAGGAACTTGAGTGGAGATGAGGAAACTTCTCCCAGGACGACCTTTTAGCAAGTTTGCTATAGGTTGCTATAGAGTGGTTTTCCAAAAGGCTGGGGAAGGGTAGGACGCCAGTCGTTTGACAGACCCAGAGGCCCATTGGATGGAAGAGTGGTCGGCCGCTGCAGCATGACATCTAGTTCCTGGACCATGGAGGAAATAATGAGTTGAAGATAGGTGCTCTGCTCCATACAGTTTGGTCCAGTGCAGAAATGTGTTTCACTTGGGCAGTTGCAACGGTAGAAAAAACAATTACAAGTTCATTTTTTTTCTTAGTTAAACACTTAGAAAGTGTTCTAAGCCTTTTAATCTTCTGCTGCAAGTAGTCTTGTTTGCAATTTCCAAACTGCGCCATTGACAGGTAGGCCAAAATAAAAAGTCGAAAAATCCAAGAGCAGGAAAGAGAAAGTATGTATGCCTAAGAAGTACAATTTGCAAGTAGAACTGCTTAAAATCCCCAGTAAAAGCCAGTCAAGCCAACAAACCTAACTAAACAAGAGCATTTCAATATAAAGGTCAGCATTTATCAGTTTAAATCTGATGCTGTGGCTTTCTGCCTTTGGCATCCCCTGTCTGTTGGAGTGGATACTGAATCACAGGGAATCAGTAACCCCTGCCTTATTGCCTCTTATTATACCTCAAAGGCTGAAAGAAATGATGGCAGGCTCCTGCAAAGGCAATGAAATCAAGACATCTCAGTGAATGAAGAGAAAAATATGGTGTCAACTGTGTTATCTGGGAGACCTGCCTGGATGTGAGAATGTCAAAGAAATCTAAGCAGCTAGTGGCACTCTGAAGACTTTCCCAATAAATCTCTTCAGGTGGGCAGCCAGACTCAATCATGTGTGAGGCGAAACACGAAATTTGATTGACAGAACAAGGAGGTTATAGAGGGAATAACAAGACGGGATAGGTTCAGAGATACCTGGGAAATTTCTCTTTATGTGTTTTGCTTCATCGCTTGGCCACTGACATGTCGCCACTTCTGAGTCTGGAGTAAGAGGGGAAAGGAGTGAAAGATAAAATAATCCCCTTCCAGACATGCACTCCATTCTGTTAAACTGACTGGATCTGAACATGTTTCATGTCTCAGTGAGCACCCTGGTCACTTCTCCATGAAAGTCACGACGTCAGTCTTACTAGGTCAGACCTGGGAACATTTCCATCAATGTGGTGGGTACGTCTAAATGAAGCTGTGAGGAGCATTAACGTGCAAGTGACCTATGTCTAAATGACAAGTTGCTGTCACTTTAACAGATTGATGAAGTCAACAATGTTACATGTCTCATGTCTGAAAAGGGTCACAGAGAGAAAGACTGAGTGATGAGGCTGTACTTCAGTAAGGTGTGAAGCTCAGCACAGAGTGTCAGGACTCAGAAGCAAAGTGTCTCACATTTACTGCCCTAAAGGAATCTTTAGACATAACTTTCCTTCAAGTCTTATTTTTTTCATTTTCATCTCTACTTTCCCGCTCTCCTTCCACCTCTTGCCTCACTGCAACACCTCTCCTTTCATCATCACTTCTCCACCCTCTTCTCTTTACCTCACATCACCTTGACTCTCCTCTCTTTTCTGTGCTTTGCCTTTCATCTTCCCTCTATTGCTTTCATCCCCTCAACCAGCCTCTCGTCGTCTTCCCAACACACCTCTTCTCAACTTGTCTTCACTTCTTCTTTCCTCACAATTTCTCCTCTTTCTTTCATTTGCTTGACCTCTTGGAGTACACTGACAAAAGCTGGCATTCATGCTAAAAACAGCACTGTGAAAGGGGCAATGATGGTAGGGAATAAGGCTAAGTTAATGAGGCTTATCAGCCAAAAAGTATAAAGTCATAGTTCTTACACCAGAACACCCAGAAATCATATAGGCAGGTGTTTAGAATCAAATGCCCATGACTGTGAGGAAATCAAAGAATCTTGCACACTGTTGATCATTTGCACTCACTTTGTCAAAGATCTTCCAGTCCTTAAGTCCTGAGTTAGTAATATTCTTACATGATTAAGGTAGTATGACCAAAACATCATTAAGAGAATAAAAGTGAGAATTTGCAGCAGTTACTGACAATGTAGTCTGACTCATCAGATGTAGGATGTGGGTATAAATCTGCCATTGGCTAAAATTTTAGTCGGCATTCTTCCCCGATTACACTGTCTGCATGTTACCATTTTCTCAGCAATGGGAAACAACAACAACCTCTTCCGGGCAACAATCTACTGCACTGAAAAAATGTCCAATTTTGCCAAGGATTTGGATGCAGTATGGCAGCCCTGCTTGGTTTGCTTGTGTGTGTCCATCTCTCTGTATGCAGATATTCCACCACAAAAATTCCACCCATCACTATTTTGAAGGAGCACTGCAGCTGCATCCTTTGTGTGATTGGTTTAAAGAAACACAAAGAAACCAGAATGTAGATTCTTTAGTTTCTTCAAAGGCTTCTCAGTCAGCACCCCACACAGGATGCTATAGCTCATTAAAATGATCACAGTGAGAATCATCTCATATTCCATTATAACAACTAAGAGGCTGAATTACACCATTTACCCTACAGTAATCTACCGGGAATGTGAAAATGCATTTGCTTCATTGACCAACTCAGTGCAGGGGCGTTTTACTCTGTCCTTGAGTTGAGTCAGAGGGAACGCTGTTTTGTCAATGATCCTGCATTTCTTTCATCAGGGCCATCTGCATTAGCACCCCTGCTATGGAAACACTGCGGTCTCATTAAATTGAATGAAAGAGGTGCATTTTTGTATGCCCCAACCAGCTCCTCCAAAGTCTGATATCAGTCTTAAAGCCAGCCATTGGTTATGTTGCCACCTAAATGTAATTTTTGAGTGACAAGGTTGCCTTAACCTTACCTTAGTGAGGTAAATTTGAAAATATTTATGTGATTTCTCATGCAATTTTGACCTCAAAGTGCAAGGGCAAACATTCACTTTTCCTTCGTCACTTGGAAGACTTAGGTTTGAAGGAAAAGCTGGCATTTACATTTCAATGACAAAACAGCAGGTTTTCACTCACAACCTGCCTTCTTATAAGTGGGTTATCATAATTACTACAGATACCTTACTCTGTCACCAACAAATGAGTGCAATAAATGTGTAACTTTATACAAAATGACTAAATGTTAAAGAATATTGTGAAACAAACTGTGAGAATAAATGCAATTATGTGGATTTTTACTTTTTTTTTGTTTTTGTTTCAAGATTTGTTGACAAAAGGAAAAATACATATGGTTTATTGATTGTGAATATGGCAGGATTTCTCTATTTGTTTTTATCAGATTGGGGTGTTTATAACCATAAGAGGATGAAGAAGACAGCCAACGCTTTTTCTATTGTTGAAAGAAATGGCTGGAAAGGCTAGTGTGAACATTCATATTTCACCTTAGTGTGGATGTAATTTCATCCTCTTTCCCTCCATCTAGCTCCCACACTTGCTGCGGTTCTCATTTCTACTTCCTATTTTTGCCTCAGCTTTCCGTTTTGCTCCACTATCTCCTTCTATACTGCTTTTTTACTCGCCTTACTTCACCTGTGCCTTTCTACTGCCTCCTCCCCTTGAGCAGAATGGCTCTCTCCATCAGTCAACGTCAGTGCACACTATATGAGTTTCTGGGTGCCCGTGTGTGTGTGTGTGTGTGTGTGTGTGTGTCTCCACATATTTTCAAAGTGGGTGCCAGGCCTGCGCTTCAAACCTCCTTGTTGTTATGCTCAGAGCAATCAATAGAAAGCGAGGCGTCATCTGAGTGAGAAAAACCGTAGCTCAGCTGTCACGGCATCCTACAAAACAATGACTCAGTGCGCCTGTGTAGCTCAGAGTGTACGTACGTCCCGGTCTGTCTTTACGTGTGCTTTTTTTTTGCACTTTAAGCACATCTATTTCTACCTTTAGTGGACCAGCCTTATAACATAACCCCTCACACACACATGCGCAGACATACAAACAGTCTTAAACTCCCCAGGGGCGTCACACCCAGCTCAAGTCCTCACCTTCATCAAGAGCACAGTGTCAATGTCACGCAATGTCACTGTCAGGGCAGATTAGATCAGCCTCACTGCATTCAAGCATCCCAACTGGCCACTGTACAGGCCAACCACTGGCCACTCACTTTCTAACCACATATGCACGAATACACACAGTTGTAGACTTCAGAGGACATTACAGTGACTTCCATTTATTTCCCTAAAGACATACTCAAACCTTAATCATAACTACTATATACCTAACACTACACATTACCCCCCATTAACCTCAACACATGTCTTCACTTTAAAATTTAATGCTTTCTATTATGGGGATTTGCTTTTCGTCCCCATAAAGAAGACATGTCCGTATAAAGGCACTGTGTAAACACATTTAAGTCCCCGCACCATGACTAATACCTGGACACACACACACATTTAAGAAAGTAAATATTATCATGTTAATAATCCTCCTGGTCTGGTCTTCTATCTTTACAGTTTAAATATCCCAAGGTTCAGCGGCTCCATGCCCTAATCTTTCAGAAAGTCTGTAGTGTTTTCATTCAGTCCTTAAAATGTAAATTCTGTTGTGTCATGTCATGGTTGTGGTAGGAACATATAGTACAATCAATTATACATTAATCGCTTTTGCACATAGTAAGTATCATAAACTGAACTACTACTACTATTTGCAGAAGACTGTTAATGTTTTAAGTCATATATCAAGCAAAATATTCATTGGCTCCAGCGTCTTGAACTGCATCTTAATACTCTACATAAGCTTTAACATGTCCCTGTAACATTTTTGAGTACAGCATTAAAACCCAGACACACCTGAGGTCATGTTGTGGAGTAAATTTCTTTAAAACACGTTTCAGATCTGTTGCCAGAAAAGATTCTAAATAATGGATTAGTTCAATGACAAGATATTTGAAATGTTTTTCATATGATCTTTTTCTACAGTATCGGGTCATGGCAATTATGGTAAAGTCAGAGTTACGATTGTGGACATTGATATGTTTATATCACATATTTAGGGTTAGGACACTAAAACACTCTGTTAGGGTGAGGTAATGTCTGTGGTTCATAAGTAGGCTATAACCACCAGCCTCCTGCATAAAAGTGAACTTCCAACCCTTCCAACCGTCCACCATGAAGTCCTTAACATTCTGGATTGCCACACCAAGGACAAATACTGCTTGCATTAATGTGGACCATTGCAATTAGACACAAATCTTTAAGCACCATCTTTCTGATATGGACGTAATATGTTCTGCAGCTTGAGAACAAACCCAAACATCCTCAAAGCTTACTCTTGAGTAGGTACCATCCCCCTCAAAATGTCTTGTCTTTGACAAGCTACCAGTTAGCCATGGTTTAATGAACAACTACTCCAGGTAAAATATTTTTTTTACTAGAGGTTTGGTTTATAACAATATCCTTCAGCTTGTGGGTACAGAGGTCTTTCTTCAAAAGACAGCTTTTCAAATTCATAGCCAGTTAAACAGCAGTGTGGTAAAAGGCAGTCAGGCCAACCTGACATCAAATTTGTGCCATCTGCTGTCATTACCAAAGACTCAGGGCATGTGTATTGTTGTTTTTTCCCCCATCAGGGCTCTTGACATTGTGAGCATAGATCATTTCCTACATATCAACCTCTACTGCCAGGTGCAATTTTAACTCCATTTTAATTTCTGGTACTACTAAACTCACACTGTCTGCTGCCAGAACTGGTGCTGGTTCCCAAAATAAAAGACCTGTCACTTAAATCATATGCACATTTATATTCCATATGCTGTGATTAGGTGTGTATAAACTAATTAGCGAGAAAATCACTGCCATTTCAAATGGCAGTAGCATGATCTACTGAAAAAAATACCATTATGTCTTGTAAAAAATGTTTTTTAAGAATATCCAAATGGTTAAGTGTTCTCTTACTTTAAATAAACACATTTTGGAATATAGAGAATGGTGTTGATGAAAGCTTATTTGAACACATGTTATAGGGATGTGGGGTATTCACAATAAAAAGACAGGGAACTCCTGGAGTAAATGGGTAAGTAAATAATCAGCAAGGAGATTAAAAGTGAGAATAACATAGGGTCACTTTTTTTATTTGTTACCAAACTTTATATATTGTATGTATTAAT
>OMNN01002643.1:3507-18111 GCA_900302755.1 Chromis chromis | reverse complement strand
TGTTAATGCACAAAATTAGATTCACATTTTGATACTAGAATGGGTGTTAATTTGCTCATTCTTGGAGCCATTATGCTGTATATTCTATTAATTCTACCTCAAGGCTCAGAAAACCAGTGTCTGTGGTATAAATTATACATCTCCTTCAATTAAAATACTCTATTTCCTCTTGTAATGATACAAAAACAGCTAATAGAGCTACAGCTATGATATAAATGTGCTCATTGTATGTAATATAGTGTAAATCAAAACGCATAAATAATTTAAAACTATATGAAATATTAAGACATAACTTCCTATCTGTTGAACTGCCCACATTAATTCCTAAAGATAATACAAGTTTGAATGTTTTATTCTAGTTTTTGCCTTTAATGGCAGCTATTCTGTCTGAGCTAATTATACATGTGCCCGTTGTGAATGCACAGAACTGCTGTAGTCCTGCAGTTACACAAATGAATTTGACAGTTCAGAGACCAGCCTGCCTTAAACGTACATGTAATTTCATTTAAAGCTTGAAGGATCTAATGAGCTCTAATAAGAGAAGAAGCCACGTGTGCTTAATGTCCATGTATTATTCATTTAACAGGAGAAAGGACAACATTAAAAATTTGTGAGGTTTCATTTTGTAACTCCAGTCTTTGAGGACAGGGTTAGGCTTGTTTTGGGGCTCTGTGGGAGTTCATTTTGGGCAATTCTCACGCTTTATATCAATGCCCAGCTGTGACAGGAAGCACTATGCCCCAACAACACCTTACCATAGTTTATTTGCCCTAACCACAGTCTGTCATTAACCTTAAGGTGGCCTTTTGAGTTTTCTCGTGAACTAATAGTGTTTCTTTTCATTCTACATTTATTACTCAAACTCCTGTCTAACAAACACGTTAAATGCATTTCCTTTCTTTAACCAAAGCTTCAAATTCGGCCTCATGTGCATCATCATCGTCATGATTACTTGATGGCGGGCTCGTTCTGCATTTCTTTTACAGGTGAATTGCTGAATTACCGCCTGTGGATCGGTGGAACAGTGTGAAACCGTGTCACCCAGCTTGTAAGTGCACGAAAACAAGTCATAAATAAGGAATAGGTCTGACGCTTCACCACTATCCAAAGCAAATTTTAATGTTTTGGATTAAAATATTTAATCAGTTTATGTTTGCAGCAAGTCCTTGTACCTACTTAACCCTTTCCACTGGGACCAGACCATATCTCTTATTAAAATGACATTTTATCAAGTTAGCTAAGCGTGGCACATTCATTACCAAGGCCGTCTAGTACTACTCTGATAAAAGAAAGATATACCATTACTCTGCTTAATTTCTATTCAGTCAAATTTGGTGGAGTTGCATGTTAAAGTTTCAAGAACATGTTCAGGGACATCAGTGTCACTGACTCATTGGTATGATGCTTTTCCTTATTCGCTAAGTTTTGATTAAGCAGAAATTAAATGTTTTTCAGGCCTTGCTCTGGCCTCATAATAGATACTTATTGTATTTCTACATTGTTCCAAGCATCTCTCATCCATAGAATCTGTTGTGTATAATTTATGGAGCTGTCACTGACTGAATTCTGGGATGTTTTTCAGGTGGAAATCATATAAAAGGGTCTAACTGTTTTTGAAGTCAAAGTGCCCGATACTTTCATATCGGTCTATTCCAGTTATAGCATCCTTTGTTCTGAGATATGAACCAAGGAAGAAACAATCTTGCTTTGCTGTCAAGGAAGTTCAGAGGATTCAACCGTTTCCAGTGCCACAAACTGTACCACCTTCCACAGAAAAAGACTTTTCCCCAGCCTTCAGGAGCCAATATAATTGTCACAGTCAAAAAGCCTGGATGTACCATGACCTGCAGTACCACTGCGAGACAGGGGAAAGCCTTGCAGTGGAAATCTTTGTGTGGATTCCTGCTGTGAGTGAGAGAACAGAGGATTTTCACAGTTACAAAGGAAAGTTCTGTCATGCTGAGAAGATAGAATTGCTCCAAATAAAGAGAAAAGCAAAGCTGTACACATGTTGATTTCAGCAGCTTTCTTTCCTTTCAACAAGGCTCAGTGCTCTTAAGCTGAAAGGGTGCAAGTGAAATAAGATAAAAAATGTTTAATCAACTTTGACCCTTTGGAGTTTACTGTATCTTTAAAGTGTGAACTGTATTTGAAAGGATATGTTGCAACAATAAACAGCCAGTCAGAAAACAGGATAACTAACTGTCCTTCTGCTGCAGTCCAAGGGCAGAGGGCTGCACTACGATTTCTTTTGGTTTCTAGAGATCTATCAAAACCAATTAGACATGGATTAGCATCCAATGTTGCTAATTATGATGCTAATTGGAGGGGAATACACAGTGGACATGTGAAGGAAGGCTGAGGCTGTGACTTGAATACCGACAAGCTTTCTGACTTCTATCTCTCTCTTTATATGATGGTGCATCGGATCTGTCTGTCTGTCTGTCTGTCTGTCTGTCTGTCTGTCTGTCTGTCTGATTTTGTTATTTTCTGAATTTTCGAGTCCATATGCGCCATCGATAGTGTTCACAATGTTGCCAACTATTGTCTGTGTGAAATCAACACAAAGCAATAGAAAATGACAAAGGAAGATATCTGTATTATCAACTTATTTAGGTTTTTATTTTTCAGGCGGTGACATTAAGTATCAAATAAGCTGAAAGCCATCATTATTTTAAAAAATCTCACCATACTGGTCATATAATTTGACCAAACCAATTAAAATCAGTTTAAGATGGAATCTTGAATGCATCCCACCAACTCGTCAATATGTCTTAATCTGATCAACAAATATGATTTCTGTAGATGATCATAAACTAAAATGATTAACCCTCATGCATCCATTAGCACACTTTTGCCCTTAAGGACCTCAGTGTAACTTTTTAAAATTGATGCCTAAGGGTTAAGTCACTGTACAATACCAATACTGTGTGTTTAGTTATTGGATTCTGTGAGTTACTTGCCACTTGGTTTTGCACTGAGTCTCAGTAAAGTTGTGTGATCCCTTTGCTCTCAAACAGCCTTGGTTCTTGATGAGAAGTTGGAAACTGTCTTTTGAGATTCCGCTTGATTTCATCAAATCATTTCTGCAGATTGATCAGCGGCACAGTCATGCTGAAAATCTTCCATTCTGCTACATCCCAAAGGTGTCCTACTGGTTTTACATCCACTAAATGGAGAGGCCATTGATCATCACTGTCATGTCTTTTGCTTTTTGATTATCCTGCTGGAATTAGCCATTAGAAGATGGTAAACTATGAAAATATGAACATGATCAGCAACAAAATTCTTGTTTGATTGCTATTAAGAGGCCCAAAGTGTCCAAGAAAACATCCCCTCCATCATCACACCACCAGGAGCATCCTGGACTGTTGACACCCTGCACATTAGGTCCACGGTTTCACGCTGTTGCCACTAAATTCAGAGCCTGTCATCTGTGTCCTCAGCAGAGACGGAGATTCATCCATATTTCTATCATCTGTCTGTCCAGTTTTGGGGAGCCTGTGCCCACTGTGGCCTCATATTTCTGTTCTTGGCTGACAGAAGTGCCTGATATGGTTTTCTGCAGCTGCAGCCCTAAAGATTGAACACAATGTGAGTCTGAGCTGCTTTCTTGCTCAGCACAGTTGTAAAGAGTGGTTATCTTAGTATTTATGTCCACAGAACCGGATGCTTTGTTTTTCTACTCTAGTGACTTATTTTTTGGCTCAAGCCAGCCTGTCTGGCACCAAAAAATCATGCCAAGGTCGAGGTCACTGAGATTAGATTTTTTCCCCCATTTGGATGCAGGATTTTATGCAGAATTTTTAGCTCATCGGATAAATGTCTGAATAATCAGGTACACAGGTGTTGCTAATGAAGTGTTCAGTGAGTGTACATGCACTCTGGGATTCTGAAGCACTTCTGGCAGGGTTGAAAATGGCTGCTCACTTCAATATGTATTTTGTGAGTGATAATAATACTAAAATATTATAGAAGGAATTTTGATTTCAGTAGATTATATGTTTGGAATAATCGAAGTATGCATCACACAACTGATAGACTTTAAAAATGTGATTCAAAGCTGGCATCAAAACAATCTTTTACTCATATTCACGTTTTATACATGTAACTAACTGTCTATTTCCAACTTTCGTGTCAGATAATTCCACTTTTGCTTTGGCATCATTTTTTATTTACATCTGTTTCTACATTGAGCAGATAACCTGTCAAGACCGCTTTGTATTTATCTGCCGATCTAAAGTCCTTTGAGCCAGTCGCGGGTGTCTCAACCCTCTGCTGATGTATTTTAAAGATACAACACTTAGCTTGGAAGTTTCAGCCCTCGTACTTTTTCATTTATCTCCTTGTCTGTGTCTGAGTGATAAGCCACCGTCCCCCTGAGTTTCACTGCCACTGCTCACATTGTGCCGCACAGCGGGCTCGTCGCTGTCCCACCGTCAACCCGGTTCAGGTACCTTACAATTCTGGGTTCTGTATTGTAATTGCACATTGTAAGTCAGTCAGAAAAGACAGTGAATTATTTAGTCGCAGGGTGGGAGGATGAAGCCAGCTAAAAGAGGAAACAAGAGTTGAAACAACTTGGATGAGAACCACATCTGCTGGTGCTATTCTTTGAAAGATGTATGCAGAAGTTTCATATAAAGAAAAGTAACAACTCTTGAGTGCAAATGGGTCGGAATTTGTGTCGACAAATATCCGTTACCCTCCTTGACAAACAACGTTGCCAATCGAAGCTTTGTGGGCACAATCATTATGAACAGAAATGTCATGTTAATGTGCCAAAGCTGGAATACAGTTGAAACAAAAAGACTGACAAGAGATGGATGAGATCAGTGCAGCTTCTTGTAAATCAGATTACAATAATCACAACAGCTCTTTAGTGGACTGGATTCTTCTGTCGACATGACAAACATAGTTGCTCCTAAGCAACCACCACTGCAGCTTCTGTGCCGGCTGAAAGTGAACACGACATTCGCACAATGTGAGACTGAAGAATGAATATTTTAAAAAAGAGACTAATTTAATTCTTTCCCCCAAATTTCCTTGACCTGAATTATTTTCCTTATCATTGTTTCTTGTTTTATCTATGGGCCTTTTCTACACACGCACTGGTATTCTTTATAGCACAGCTTTTCTATGCATTTTGGCCTTTTGTCCACATGTAGTTTTAGGTCATTGGATCTTGCTCAACAAAGCTGCTGGACAATGCATATCCCCAGCCAAAGTGCCAAAACCTTCTCCTACTGTCTTACTATACATTACGCCTCCTCTGCAAGTCCTCGGGTTACATTTGACTGCAGCAACAGCAAGTTTTCACCTGTTTTGAGGACTTTATTTAATTTTGCTGGGGAATGTACAGAACTGTGCTTCTCTATCAGAGCGCAAGGCCAACCTCAAGGATGACTGATTGATGGAGAAATGCAAGGCTAGAATGGCGGACAGATGAATGATAGTGAACTGAAGCAGATTTGCTCACTTGACATTTAAATGCACATATTTTTGTTGTATATTTCCTCTCACTCAATTAAAAAAAAAACTCCATCCACAGTGGTTCTACTTTCCTTGCAGAGAAAAATAACAGATGGCGAGTTCGACAGGACATATACTAGGTCATGAAAACAGATTTGAAATTCTGATGCCGCCCGCTGCAGCAAAACAACCACTGGAGCGCTGTAAACACCGAGCAGCACTAATTTACTCACCAGGATCAAACATGTGAAAGACGGTACGAAACAAGCCGATGAAAGCGTTCATTACTGCAAGCGCCCGGGGTGAATCTTTGCGACCGCAGTCAGGAGTTAAATGCCTTGCTCAAGGGAACATCACTGCGAGTTGTTAAAGTTCGAGGACACATGCTGCCAGTGGGTCTTGCTCACTCACTTAAGCGAGCTTTCAGTCATGACCTCACTGATTTAAGCGAAAAGCTGCTTCAGTCTCCACTTCAGAGGCTCAAACCTACGGGGGCCACTAATGCACTACCTCCGCTGTTAGAGGAACAATTCCGCTGTCTCTGTTGGCGGTTAAGAAGTCCCTTGATATTAGATATGAATTTGAGCAGAAGTCAAATGCAAACACTTTTCTATTCATCTAAAATACCCCCGCTCGCAACACTAATGCAAACCTCACACTGCGTCAACCCCATGAAAACATACTATTAGAATATTTTTTTGCAACATGGTGAGAACTGACACGACAAAGGAAGATCTGTGTGTGAACCCCACTTGGACTGACTGGGGGATATCTGTGATGAGTTTGTATGTTATACCCCTGGTTTCTGAAGACATGCAGGACTCTGAATTGCCTGCAGGACTGAGTGTGAGAGTGAATGTTTGTCTGCTATGTCCAGAGTGGTGTGCACTGGCTATCATCTAATGCATGCTGGATGTGGCTCAGACAGACCTAATGTGGCTAAAGATTATCTAATAAATACTGAGTCATACTAATTGGTATGTGAACATCCTGTTAAATATACTAATGTAATGCTCTGTCTTCTCTTGTCTGTGACTTTCCACAGCTCCCACAAAATTAAAATTGCACTGACAGTTTAGTACTATACAAATAAACCCCATGCACTTGTTTCTGTCAATATGACGGCGACCGAATGTGTCAGCTTCATGCCTAAATGTACACTCTGGTCACTTTTCTGTAAAAGTTGAACAATGTTGGACCCAGTAGCTTTTCTGTATCACTTTTAACATGGATGAACTGCTCCAAGTCACATTAACTGATAGACATGCACATGCAATGGTGATTAAGGGAAGGCTTTTTCCACATTTCAGCACCAGTGCTCGTGCAAAAACATCACAGAGAGTCTGTTTTGTGAGTTTATTAAATTCCCGTAGCATCAGAATCCACATCGGCGTCTCCAAAACAGGAGAGCTGCTGCATTTGCTCAGGTGAAAAAACAGTCCAAGCAACTAACTTCATTTATTACTTGTAATTATAAATTATCCACAACATGGAGATACGATCAGTCCAGGCCAGAATCCAACAGCAAGTTACACTGTGTACTTATCTTCACATCAGACAGGTGAGCTGTCACACACAAAGTGTTGTTTGTTGCTTCCATTGATGGTGATTAAGGGAAGGCTTTGTTTTCCATATTTCAGCACCAATCCGAAAACATCACCGAGAGTCTTTACTCTGAGTTTATTAAATAACTGCGGCATCAGCCAACAGCAGGATCCATTTCAGCATCCCCAAAACAACAGGGCTGCACGTATTTACACACGGAGCAATGATAGTAACTTCAATAATTAGTTGGAATTATAGATTATCCTCGACATGGAGACAGGATTGATCAGGATCTAACAGTAACTCACACTCTTCTTCTACTCCTAGGAAAGTAGTAGTTAGATTATCCTCACGTGACAGAGTTTTCAGTGTTTAGGAAATCAGAAAACAACAAGGCTGTTATTTGGACAGTGACAAGGTTTAATTAGTTTAGATTTTGTCTTTTGCTTGTTATTGCATTATTATGCATTATACATCACTTAGTGAACCGTCTAACAAATCTTTGGCACTGTTGGGGGTATTTCAGAGTAAAGTCATAAGGAATATTAAGTGGTGCAAAGTGATTGATGTCTGAATCACAGTCTATTGTAACATTAACAGACTAATGAAGCCAGCAACGCTTCGTATCCTGTGTTTGGAAAAGGCTTTAGTAGGAGCCAGTGGCCACTTACCTCAACTGAAGAGAGAACCACAACTTTATATTCATATCAGAGACAGGCTTTTATATGTGATTTCCTCAGTTTATGTTATATAAATGTTTTTTTTTTCATTAAGAGGCCTCCTTTCTTTAACTTACTGTTGATGCTGGTTGTTAGAACTGCAATCTCAATACTTCCTCTATATTTTTGAATGTTGTTGTAGATTTAGTAAAATATACATTTCCACAGCACTAATCAACAACACAGCAACAAAGTCTTGTCATACTCAACACTCTAATGCTCTCTTTTTATCTTTTTTAACAGAACAATTCATTACATATTGTTTTTCATAATGTTGCTTCCATAATGAAGTAACATTATGGAAGTAACATAATGTTTTCTTGGAGCTCAGGTCCTCTATCAGAGGGAGTTTGATTGTTCTGTGCAGTATTTTAGCTGTCTCTAGGACTGCAGTCTTCTGGGCAAACACCTTGGATGTTTCTGGAATCTGTTTTCCACTTCAGCTGTTCTCAACCACTTTCATTAGTGTGTCCCATTGGGACTTGGTTAGTTCTACCCCACACTTGGCACAGATGTTCCTGTACACTATCCCAGCCACTTGGTTGTGCCTCTCAGTACAAGCTGCCCCATCTTCCATCTTACACTCTGCTACTAAGTGCTGGACTGTCATCTCAGGGGCAACTTTGCACAGCTGGTGCCTTAGGCCTTATCTGCTGTGGTAGACCCCAACCTCTATGGTGCTTTGGACATGTTTTTGTGCTGCCATAATCATCCGGGAGCATGCCTATGTTCCCACAGCCCTATATTCCCACAGCCCTATATTCCCACAGCCCTATGTTCCCACAGCCCTATGTTCCCACAGCCCTATATTCCCACAGCCCTATGTTCCCACAGCTCTATGTTCCCACATTTCTAAGATTTTTTTTGAGAAACAATCATTTTCTTAAGATAAAAACAGGGTTTTCATGTAAATGAGAGGCCAAACCTTGTGGAAATATCTGCATTTCCCCTTCATGTAAACAGGGTATTAGAAATGTGAGACATGTGGGAACATAGGGCCTAATTTTCAAAATTTTCAGTGAAAAAAACAAATCTTTAAAATGTGGGAACATAGGGCTGTGGGAACATTGGGTTGTGGGAACATAGGGCTGACCCCGATCATCCTTTGTGTTGATCTTCAGACCAACCCTTTCTAGTCACTGGTAGGATGTCAGCCACCTCCTCTATGGTTCATCGCATGGAGGGGTTTGGTCTTCCACGATATCTTCTCTCCCTCCTCATCAAATTCTGTCTTCTGCAGCCTGATTCTCTCTCTGGGCAGGCCATCCTGAGGGCAAATCTTCCTAATTTATTCATGGAAGCTCCTTCTTACATCCTAGATATTGGCTCTGACACTCACTAATCCTCACCACTCCTGTCTCTGGTGTTCATAGGGTTTCTGTGCTGGACTTTGGGTGGAGCTTTCACATCTTAACATTAGTGGTATCCATCTCCTTGGTTTTAATATCCCAGCTGGGTATTTGATGACTGGTAGGGTGCACATGTTAATGGCTTGGATCTTATTCTTTCCATTGACCTGGCTTCTCAACACCCACTGGAGGTATTTGGCTGTTGCTCACATGGTTGTATCCTCAACATTGTTCCCTTTAGACTGCTGCTGGCTCTTGTAACTGTCTTGTATGTCTGCTATCCGCAGATGTGAATCCATGTACAGGAAGTAGTTGACACTCACCCCCTTCTGAATCTGTATCTACTCTTTGAGATGATCTCACTGTGGGGATTCAGTAGCAGGGACAATGAAGGGACAACCTTGGTATATGCCACACTTGATGGTGACATGTAATGCCTTGGAGTTGGCTTCCAGTGTTGTTTTCTACAGCCAACTGAGTTCTTGATGAAGGTTATCATTGCCCTGTTAGTCATGTATACTCTAGTATCCATGTGTGGGCCATTAAGTTGTAGGCTTTCTTGGTTCAATACAGGCTGTACTCAGGTTGGGTCTTGGGTGACTGCAGTCGCTGACACTTTGACCTTGTGTTGTTTTCAATCCCCTTCTGAACATTAGCCATGTGCTGACTCATATCCCTTCTTGTTGGGGTGAGGCAGGTAATCCGTCTGTTACTCCTACACAGTTTTAAAGGGCCTTAACTAACTGAACATCCTATCACCAGACCCCAGTGTGTAGTGTCTCAAAAAATGCAGAAACTGTATACATACATTTACTAATTATCAAATAGAAAATTCAGTGGGTGTCACGGAGGCCAGCTGCCCACCACGGTGACAGCTCAGCGGCGTATATGTAACAAGGGCGAATTCTTGGTTTCCTTATTCACAACGATCTTTGTCTATATGTCACCACTTGCATGCAGCCTAAAAATAGAGGCCATGCAACACATCCACAAAACAAGCTCTCTGACTGCACATATAGATGAAAAGCAAACTGGATGTTCTTTTTGAGCACTGTATGTAGGTCATACAGTGCACAAAAAGAGTGGCAGTGCAGTGATGTATGTAATGCTTTTCATATCCTTGATCCTGTTTTGCTTAGAAGTTTACACACACTGTTTGTTACACTTTTTCATGTTGTTCAGCCAAACATAATAAACCAAAGAGCTATTTTTGCTGTCAGGAGGAGGTCATCATCATATAGAAGTCTGCATCTATTCAGGAGTAGAGCAGGTAGGTAGTATATGAGTTGCAGTTATAATCTTTGTGATGGCAGCCACAACATTATGACCACTGACAGGTGAAGTGAATAACATTGATCATGTTGGTACTATGTGGTGTTCTGCTGGAAAACCTTGGATTTTGCCATCCATTTGCCATTGATGAGACTTAGACATCCAAATAAACATTGTCCCAGAACAAACACACTTCCTCATGCAAATGGAAATCCCAAATGTCACTGGCCTACCCCCGCAGGAAAATGCCCCCAACCACGTGACAAAAACATCAAACAATCAGGAACATCTTGAGGAACATGACAATCACCCAAGATGTTGATTTGACCACCAAACTTCCTAGACCCCATTCTGATCAAGCATCAACAGGATGCAGTGGAACAAGTTGGATTGACAGAGGCCCCACTGCACAAGCCAGAGTACCCAAAGGATCCACTGCCCTGGTCCTGGTGCCAGACCCCATAGGACACCCTGAGAGGTCCTCTTGTCCATGCCCAATGGTTCAGAGCATTTTTGACCACATAAGGGGGACCAACACAATATTAGGCAGGTGGTCATAATTTTATGCATGACCGGTGTACAAACCAATGAAGTGTGGGTGCTAGATCAGGTCATGACACAAACATTAACAGTAACAATACCTCTGCATGCTCATTAGCCCACTTTAGTCAACCAACTAATTTGTATTATCAAGTGCAGCCACAACAAATTGAAAAAACATATTTTGGCTTAAAATTTGAGCTCAGTTAAGGTTTAGAAAAAAGTTACTTATTCATTAAACTTAAGGGATCTTTGCCATGGCGGTTATGGTTAAACAAGAATCATTGTTGGGGTTAAAAACAATGACTTCTGTTAGAAACTATGTTGTTGAAGCATCCCCCATTATAACATCAAACTGCCTCCTCCTGTGGTCCTGTTTGACAGCAGTCATAATTACTCCAGAGGGCTTCATCACTTGAACATAAACATGTTGTTTGGGATAATTTCCTCAATCGGATTCTGTCATTTTGCCGTGTTTGTCATTATCACTCTGTCAATTTGATTTTGTCATTTATTTTCAAAAGATAGTTTCAGAAATTCAAAGGGTTGCACACTCATCTCACATTGTCAAGCCTAAATAGAACTGTAGTTATACAACTGTCTCACATTCTTCATTTAAATGAGCACACCTCCTGTGTATGTAGGTGGTGAAGCCAAACACTGAACCGACTTCCTTTTTTAAAAATCATATCTCACAGTCTACAGTCGAACTGGAGAAGCATTTATTGTTGTGACATCATTATGCATAGCCTTGACACAGGTCACTGACTCATCACTGAACTTTTTTCAGTCAGTAATCTTATCAGTGGAGGAAATTCAGAGCAGTTTGAGATGCACATTACTTGTTTCCACAATTTAATTTATTTTACATTCCCATTACTATCATAAAATGTTATGTCAAAAATGGTACAAATACTGAATCTAGTGAAGGGAAAAGAGATAGACACAGTGTAGGGAGGAACATATTTAGAGTAATGAGGTGTCAACGTATCAAACAATGAAAGGTATGAAAATAGAATGTGCATGTATCTGAGTCTTGGCGAGTGAGTATCTTTAGGGATTTTTGAACACATTTTTGAAGCAGAAGAGCAAAACTCTTGTGAGCTAGTTAACTTTCTAATATAGTTATGTCTATTTACCATTTTTCTATAGTAGCTGTCTTGAAAGCACACACTTGTAACATTACATATATAGCTAGTATTTACTATTATTTTGTTTAACAAGTTATTAGCATGTATTTCGACTGAAAACTGCATTTTTCCTAGATGTCATAGTAATAAATGGTCCTCTTGTGGTGATAGAAAATGCTCAAAGCATTTTTAAATGTCATTGAATGACGTACAATGGGAAGTTGAAAGGTAAATTTATTAATTTCAAAACATCTTCACCATTTAGAAATTTCTACTTTCACATATTTGTAGCTTTTAAGTTAACTTTGAGACATGATGTGCCCTTTATTTTTGGTTGTGAGTAACCGCTTATAGTAGAAAAAATGTAGACACCAGGGGGCACTGCAGAGCCAGGTAATTATGTGGACATATTTTAATGTTCTTGGTCTGGACTTGATCTCCTGGTTGGTTCCAATGACCCAATGAACACTTTGGGGAAGACCTGTGTCTCTCTGTGTGAAAAAAATAGTTTGCTGTTAAGCTACTGTTAGTTAAAGTTAACTTCCTGAAAATATTTCGAATGCTCTGGTCTGTTATGACCACCAGTATATGAGGGCTGTGTTGGGTAAACACACTAAAAAAGAGGCTTTGAGACAATACTGAGTAATTTCTTTAACTTTACAACTCTTGTGCTGCTCCATTTGAGAATTTAATCCAATATTTCTAATGTATGTCCACAGTTTGGATGGTGGATGCTGATGTTGCTAATTGGTAGTTCACATAACTTCAATATGACTTGAAAATCATATTGGGTTATGATGTGTGCCATCTAAACCTGTCTAAACCAGTTGCTCTGGCCAGTTTCTACCACATATAACAAATTGGTCTGTCCATATGTTTAAGAAACATAATAAAGAAATCTCATGCATACATGGCCCATTAAAAACCCTATCAGCTGTAACTTTATGCATCACAGCTGACATGTCCATTCAGTGTTGCTGTGTCCACATGGCTCCGAGTCTGGTGCTGAATGGGAGCCACATGACAGCTTTTGTCATTGCATTCTTTTTTATATTTGTAAGTCAGCTGATGGAAACAGACAAGCCTGTCTGTAAAATCCTGGTCTGATCTTAGAAGTTTGAAGTTTTGAGTTTCATGCTTTCTCCTCTCCTTTATTATTGAAAAAAGCAGCAGCGACTGTGGATTACTTGTCGTCTCTTTACCTTGAAAGAATCTCTGAACAAAAAGCTGAGTCATAATCCATTTAACTGCGGGAACACCTGTTTTCCATATAGTACGTTTTTCACTTTGGCAATTGCTTGATGTTTTAATTCTCTGTAGTCCAATTTCATTTGGTTCTTTTTTCCTAATAGATCTATTACCCCAAATACAGGCTGCATGGCTCCAGCCACAGCAGTGGCTTTTGGCTGGTCCAACACTTCATGCATCAACCATCAGCACAGGTGTTGAACTGACATGTGTCACTCCGGGTTAACATGAGTCGCCACAGCGCCATATGCCATTGGCTGGTTCAGATTGCAATATTTCAACAGATATTGAATGGACAGCCAGTCACACCCCCAGAGGATGAATTTTAAGGACCAGGTTATTCTCGAAGAGAACTCAGTTTATACAGAAAGTGTTGGAACTACTCGTTGGAGCAATTTGTAAAACTTGTATTCAAAGAAAGTGGGGAAATGCTAAATTGTTCAAATATGATGATACCAGAACCATTTTATTCTTCAGAAAGAATTCAGTATATATGTAAAGTGACAGACAGAGTGTATATAGGTGTAAAGAATAAAAAAAGATAGTCAATGACAGAAAACTTGGCAAATTGAAAGTGAATATTAAAGTTGGATCAGAAGTTTCTGAGCATTATATTCATTTTTATACACTAAATTCCAACAGGAAAAATGGAAATGGGAGAGAGGTCCTCTATAACTTTTCAACTATCCAATATGCAGTTCTAATGAAGTACACTGGTACCTTAATGGCTTTTTTTTTATCCATTTTCTCTAACCCTATCAATACACCTCAAGTTTCAGCTATCTAGACATCCACATCTATCAGGTGAATTTGCATACAATTTTTCACAGAAATTAGAATTCCCAGATGTTTTATCCCTGGCTTGGGCAGTATAAACCAATAAGTTGCTCTCACTGTGGCTTCCCTGCCAGCCCATACCAGCAGACCTCCCCTGGTGCAGGTTGTGGTGGGTTGGGACCGGTGTTTGCCCTTGCAAGACAAGCTTTGCAATCTAAAAACATCCACAACCCTTTGTTCTCCACCACTTCCACTTATGCGACACACTTCTGGTGGCCTGCTCCAAGGGCTGATGGACTTGATATTGGACAGACGCCAGTGTGGGGTCCCTGTCCGATAATACCCGGCTTAATATGTATCAAGGAGAGATCATTGCTTTATTATTATGTATTTATATTTATGTATGTCAGTTTATTTAATTATGTGTGTGTGTGTGTGTGTGTGTGTGTGTTTCATGTTGTGTTACAATTAAAATGATTACTTGTGTGCTTTGACAAATAGGGTAAAATGGTTATTTTCAAAGTAAGATTGTTAAATTCAAATTAAACCATT
>OMNN01002640.1:0-11821 GCA_900302755.1 Chromis chromis | reverse complement strand
ACAAACTACTAGCTGTTTTTTCACTGTTTGCAGGCTGAAAATGAGTAAAATTAAATGTAAAATGATCTAATCATGAATAAAAAAGCTTCTTGTCTCCTTATAAGGTATCATTTTAAAATTTACTATCTGTTCATTTTTATTGCAAACTGCTAGCATTTACTGTTTTGGTTTGATCTAGCCTCAGTCCTTATGTTCGAGTTTTTTGTGTGTTTTTTTCTGAAACAGAAAACCTTTATTTAACAACACAGTTCCAAAGATATTTCCATAATCTTCAAAGGATCTTTTTGTTACCTGCATGATTAACAAAACAAACAAAAAGATCTAAACTTGATTTCATTTTTTCATATATGCTTCTTCATCTATTTTTACAACATTTTTTATTTATATACATTTATTTATATTTATATCATTGTTTTATTTATTGAAAAACAGGCAAAACGATATGTCACTGAAGAGTAAGAACTATCGTGTTCATAGTGGTCTGACTCACCAGACGTAGGATTCAGGGAAAAGCTCAGATCAGCTGACTTCCTCCTGTACTACAGATACATGTATGTTACTGTTTTAAAAATCCACTTCAAAATAAACAACAACAACTTCCAAGCAGCAACCTATCACACTAAAAATTGCAAAAAAAAAAACTGCATTGAATAGTGAATTATCCATTTTAATTACAGTGCTCATCTCATGCAAATGTTCCATCAGATCAATTCCACCCGTCCCTATTTGGAGGGAACGCAGAAGCTGCATTCTTAGCCTAGCTCCGCCCACGACACCAGTGATTGGTTTGAAGAACTACAAATAAGCCAAAGCATTTTTCTCGCTATAGCAGAAGGATACTGATGTGCAACCAGCCCATTCTCTACTGCAGAATGGTCTGGCTAGTACGTACAAAACACAGAAGAATTATAGACATATTTGCTCCGCGCAGCAAAACTGAAACTAAGATGTGACTGCATCAGTTGAAAATGTTTAAACTTGCAATTATTTCAGCAAATTTGTGAGTCTACTTAATAAGCATAAAGAGACAAGAGGAAAAATGAGAGAAATACCTGTAAGAAATTAAGTTTCTGGTGAACTCAGGGGCTCAGTCGAGTCAATCACAGTTGTTGCTAGTCTGCACAAATAGTACAATAACTAGAAGAAGTGAAAATTCACTTCACACATTGAGAGTTAAAAAAAAAAAAAACATTTTTAGTTTTAAATCAAGATTAATAAGGATTCCATGAAAACCTTAAAAACAGTTTATAATAGTGTTGTCAAACATCTACCTCTTTGGGCAGTGATCTTTCATAGGTCAGCGACTCAAATGTAATAAAGTTATCTGAGAAGCACAAAGTGTGACTCGATTTGTTCAGGACAGGCAACTTCTGATTTAGCAGACAATTTTGTGAGTCTACAATAGATGTGGGGATAAATAATTGATCGCATGTGTGTTTTTATAGTCAGCGCGTTGATGGGTTTTCTACTTTTTTCTGCTTCGTCTTTTCTCTGCTTGGCCAGCGCCTGGACTCAGCAGGCTGGAAGTTGCTTTAACAAGAAAAAAATGGGATACACACACACACACACACACACACACACACTCAAACACACACTTGAAAGTGCACTTTGCCTTTGCTAAACTGAATACACTCCACGCTGAGGCCGTATTTAAAGTGTATGTCTGCGTCTGTGTGTTCAGGCGAGGCTGAGAGAGGAGCACTTTGCCATCATTAGGTGAGATCATGTAGAGAAAGGATGACCAGGTTAATTTTTAATGCCCAGCCTTTGGATATATAAAATATGTATTCAGCCCTTGTTGGACATGACATAGACTCTTTATATCTCTCGCCCTCTCTTCCTCTCTACCTCTCTACCTCGCTAGCCAATCTTCCAATCTCTTTTTATTCCCTCTTTTTTTAGCCGTGTCTTTGCCGACTCTCTCTTCCAGCCTCTCAGCATGTTTGGCCCTGTTTCACTCTCTGTCTGGTCTGTTTCTCTTTCTTCTCGCCTGGCATCAGTCCACCTCTCTTCTCCCCACGAGCGTCTGCCCTGAGAACCAGACAGAGGAAAGGTGTCGTTTGATGATCTGGCTGGAAGCAGCTCACAGCGTTGCCGCTTTTGCTTCTTCTATTCTTCTCCTCCCTCCCAAAGCGTGTCTCTGTCTATTTGCTCCACAGATTTAACAGCTTAGTAACACTGTTGTCACGGATCAGCTGAAAATCCTAAAGAGATGTAGACAGATACACACAAACACACAAATATTGATGGAGGCGTGCAGCTCACACAGACAGAGACAGACTTTTTTACCTAACTCATACGTGCACACACAGGCAAACAATCACAGCTACATTCACACGGACACACTTTTGATTTACTTACTGGTGTCACTGTGATATAACGGTGAACCTGAACCAGCCAACAGGGACGGTCTGTCTCTGCGATCACTGACAGCTGATTGTTGCTGTGGTGATATAACAAAGGCCACAAAGGACCTCCACCTAACTGTGCTGAGATGTTTTGAATACTACTATCTGTTCTATAGCCTATGAAGAACTCCACATCCCCAACACACACAGTTAGCGACCAGCTACTCAACTTAGTGGAGCATTTTGCAGCTGAAGAGTTGGATATTTTGCTCAGCAGAGCTGGAAGTGGAAAGCGGTCGGCACTTACTAATATGTAGCACATTTTTACCTTAGTGGCACTCACAACATTTTGCAATGTTTCCCATTCACACACACACACGCACATAGACGGCAGAGGACCTGTCATGCAAGATGTCGCCTGCCATCGGGATCAACTTAGGGCTCAGTGTCTTGACCAAGGACACTTCTGCATGTGGAGGGGCTGGGAATCAAACCTTGCAACAATGGACAACCTGTTCTGCCACCTGAACCACAGCCGTCCAAATAGTGAATTGAATCCAAAGGATATTCATCAGGCAGCCACAAACACAAATCCAAATGAATAATAATGGTACTCTGTAACTTCACAAAATCAACTTAATAGGTGATGACATGTTACGTCAATATTTTGTTCATAGTTTGTTTCTGCTGCCTCCAGGAAGCCAAAAAGTTAGTTATTGCAGGTGTGATATTAGCACACAGCAGCTCTCCAGCCGTCCTTTAAACAAACCCAGTGATCCTGGAAATATAGATCAACAGTGGCAAAGCTACACAAGCTAATTACTAGTCATTCATTGCCAGACCATTCTGTAGTGCTGACACAGTGGTGTGTAGAATGGTCTGGCTGCACCTCATTGTCATTCTGTTGCAAGGGTGATAAAAAGCTCTTGTGTGTTTGTATTTCTTTAAACCAATCACAGTCACCGTGCATCATCAGGATGAACTGATGGTGTCCACTCAAAATAGTGATAGGGGAATTGTTTTGGTGGAATGTTTGCATGAAGAGAGGCAATGCTAACACTAAAATGGATAATTTGCAGAAAAAAAACTACCAGGGCTGCTTTATGACATGATCCAAACCCTCAGCATAATGGGAAACTTTCAGCATGTAGGTTGCTGCCCAGAGATTGTTGGATTTTGAAAATGGTAGCTCATGGTTAGCGGAAGGGGAGGATATAGCTGTGTGAAATGTGTGACCAATGGCAATCTACATCCGGTGTTTGAGACTAGCTAATTACAGGCAAAACATCTACGTACGACAAGTCCCAGGACTTCTGGAAGTCAAACTAATATCAGTATTTCACTTACAGCTTTCTAAACTGTCAAAGTTCCGTAACATTACTGGGATTAACTGTAACGTAAGATGACTAAATTTCAAAATGTAATTATAAATTGCAATCCATAAATATTGTTTTTAAGTGATCACAATACTGTAAAGCAATCTGTTACTTTCCAGCACTAAAAAAACTCATATGAATCCATCTTGCTGATATGGTATGTTTTCCTGTTTGTGCCTGACAGTCTTCAGTAAAAATAGCTGATCAACTGGGAATAGTGGTCAATTAAATATTGAAGTGATAATGTGCGCTGTGCTGTGTTTGTAAGATTAACCTATACGTGAACTCCTTCTGTGTACTGTGCGCTAGTGCACTTGTTTTATTTTTAACTTTCTTCATTATTTGCATTGACCTGAATTTGTTGGCTGCTTCACAACAATTTGTCCTTTATGCATCTACCAAACCTGTGTTTTGCATTTGCTCTGCTTTGGCTGGTGTGTAACATAAGGCAGCTGTAGTACCCGGGGCAGTCCTGTAAGCTCAGTATTCCTACTCACTGAGATGCTTTTAGTTGTTGCTGTGACATTTACAGGAGATATCTTAGCTTATTTGTGGCTGTTCTGTCAACACCTTCAGTACCCAGCAATTACTGCACATAAGAGATTGTTTACTGAGAAATGGAGCATGACTCACCAAGAAATTTATTTAAAAGGTTGCCTTGGCGAGAGATTGCAGTGTTTACCCAATACAACATACGAACAGGAATTTATGTTTGTGTAAAATTAAGTAAGATGACCGGAGACAAGAAGTGAGTCAACACAAGGCGACTGTCGGCAAATAAACTGAATCTGTGACATAATGCAGTCATGATGAGCTGTTTCAATTAAGTTAAAATAAAGGCATTAGATGCTGTGTGACTCATACTTGTAGGCATACAGCATTTGCAACAAAATGACCGCATGGGTCTTTCTACCATCAGAAGAAACTTAATATTAAACATAAATTAAAGACAGGTGGGTACAGGAGTTGCTGGAGATGAGAACTACCGAGAGAGTAAAGGCACAGTTAATTGGAAGTAAATATCATTTATTCAGTTTGGCAACTAAAAAAGACTTTGACAGTTAAGCTCAATTAACGTGAAGCATCTTTATTAAACACAAGCCCACGAAGACAGATCAGAGTGCAGGAAGTCTAGACGACTGGTATCAGCTGCCAGGTGGAGAGTGGACTTTTCAAGTTGAATCTCTCCATGCACTGTGAAAATCATAGTTGATTTGACGAGATGCTGAGTTGCATATTGCCAGACCATTCTCCAAGTGCTACTGTATATCAGCACTGGAGAAGGGTCTTGCTGCTTTCATGATAATGAAATGCCAGTTAAGAGGCATTTCATTATCATTCTGCTACAGGGAGAAAAATGCTCTGGCTGTTTGTATCTTTTTAAACCAATCACAACCTGAAGTGCTGCTAAGCCCAGGATGTAGCAACGATGCCCTGCAAGATACTGACAGAGGAATTGTTTTGGTGGTACATTTTCATGCAGGGAGGCAAGCAATGTTATTAAAATGGGTATTTCATCAAAAATGCTAAGCATGGCTGCCTTACTGCACAATCCACATCTTTTTCGGCAAAATTTTCAATGTGTAACCTTGTCCTGGACTGGTGACCCTGCTCAGGCTGTCACCTTGACTGCTCCTCCTTCGTCCTGCCTCTTACCCTGATACCCTGCTGTCCAATCAAGCTGCACCAGTCATCACAGCAGCTGCTTAAAATCTCTGGAAAACTGTCTTTTGGGCTGACTGTGATGGTATATTCAATTTCCCACCATTTCTCTTTTTTCATGATCCTGTAGCTGTGTTTATAGCAGAACTGTGTACTGTTGGGTTGTTTGCAGGAGACACTCATCACAGTTAAGAGGTCTTGTTAAGTCCATTTTGTTAAACACAATTTTTATATGCCAGGTTTAGGGGTGTTACTCCCCGTGTGTACATTTTGGTTTTGGTTACGGAGTGTAGGTAAGGCAGTTTAGAATTTGGTATGTAGGGTTTAAAACGTTTTAAAACGAAGCCCTCCTTTTGTTTATATTAATTTCCTTCTTTTTTTTAGTAGCATCCACTGCTTGTTGTTCCTCCTTTTGTGTAACCTGTGTTGATTTATGGGGATATCTCAAGAACCTATTATTCATTAATCTACTTTCAGCTTTGGTTCAACCTTGACCATCTGATTGTTTTTAATGTTACCTACCTTTCCCCCAGCGTGTTTGGTCTTACAAGTACGAACGCTGAAGCAATAAAGAAGATCTGAGCAGTAAGAATGCAGATATTGATCACCTTTCAGCCATCAGACTGGCTGAAATTATGTTGCCATAATTGAAGAAATTGCTCCTTCAAATGCTGAACTTTCTGGAAGATTAGTCTGCACCTGCCGGAGACTCAGCCTTTAGTCTGGCACACCACCAGTCTGTGCTGAAAATGTGCTTCTGCTACAAACGTCCAGCAAAGTCAGCTGATGTCAGTCACTTTGGCTGCGATGCATTTCAGTTGCAAATGTCTGCACATAGAAATGGCGAGCAAAGCTAATGAGTTAAGCTAATGTCTGGAGTTTGTTTGCTGATGAGGTGCTGAACAGACTGAAGTGAAATGCTGTTAGCAGAAAGCATGAAGCACCTTGATGGCAAAACAAGTGTCTAAAGTGCCTCACAGTCGAAACCAACACCAAGACCAGTGTAATACAACTTTGTTAGCTGAATACATAAAGGAAGTAATCAGTTGCCATGGAGATCTCTCTTGATTTTATAGCATGCTGACAGTAGTGATGACTGGCACTTTTACTTGTTTTATTGAGAAGATGTGGCCAAACAGACAGCTGTGACTCTGTATGTGTGCCTTGATGTGCAGGTTTATGTTTCCCCGGTGGCGAGTAAATCACAACAAGGGCAATCGGACGATTTCTGACTGAATCAATCAGTCCTGCTTAACTGAGCACAGAATTCACCTCCATCAGCAGGTTATAGAGCCATTATAGGGATGAAGCTCACTCAGGGAAGAGGGGATCTGTGATGCATGTAATATGACAAAATGAGAATCTGATGAATATTGAGTTTTAGTCAATTGTCTGAAAGTAAGAATGGAAATTGTATTCATTCCGATATGGGATAAACACATGCAAACATGTGTCCGTGCATATAAGCTTAATTTTATGTTTGTGTGTGAGTACGATCATGGCTTCCCTGCATGCAAAATTATATTTTGTGCTAAGGTGCCAACATAAGTGACTGAGAATCCCTCTGAACGTCTGCATGTGATGAGTAGATATTGACTGAGGAGCAGGTAATAAAAGCAGAGTGATTATTGATTGCTCTGTGTGTAGGAACTACATAAAGACTGTATTTACTGGCACGTTAGCAGGCTGAGTCCACAGAATGACGACGAAAGACATACACCAAGAGACCAAAAAGCTGCTGACGTATTTACCCTGATGAAATTATACGTGCATCACAGGGATATTACCAAAGAGGGGGTTGTTCACTGTGAATGTGGTGCTGTGATGCTTTATGGGTTTTTATCAGAATAGCAGGAAAGATTGGTCAGATCAAAGTATTGGACACTGATAGATCACAAAATAACATTTCGGACTGATGCGTTTTGTTTCTTTACAGAGAGACACCAAAGGCCAGTTCCTGTTGGACCATGTGTGTAATCACTACAACCTGCTGGAGAAAGACTACTTTGGGATCCGATATGTAGATCCTGAGAAACAAAGGGTAACTATGACACACACACAACAACTAAAAGCCATAGGGCAGTATGGTTTTCCGCAGTATTTTCATCATATCAGTTTTCTCTACTGATTGAATTGTCATTTTGTATATAAAGTGTTAGAAAGACAGTTTAAAATGCACATCACAATTTCCCAGATCGATTCTGTATTTGTCTGTCAAACTTTCTAAAACTGGAAGATATATAACGTAAAGGGATATAAAATAGAGAAAAACAACAAAATCCTATATTTCAGATTCTGTAATGAGTCTGATTAATTTGACAAACATTTTTTTTGACTGACTAATCGTTGAGTTTAATTAGAGAAAATAGTTGTAAAAGTGTACAGTGCTTAACAAATTTATTAGACCACCTGTCATAAAAATGAGTCTCAGAGACCATCCACCATCAAAATTTCCTGTCACCTGTTCCTTGTCCCATTATCAACATTTCCTGAAAATGTCATCAAAATCCATTCATAACTTTTCAAGTTATCTTGCTAACAAACAAACAAACGGACAAACAGATAAACAGACAAACGCCGGCAAAAACATAACCTCCGCTGCTTCGCGCTTGGTGGAGGTAATTATATTTTAGCATGAAAAATATCATTTCTGTTAAAGAGCTTCTACATACTGGTGTATTAACCATTACAAAAACATTTTTAAAAAAAATATTTTGGTAATTACCAATGCTGTTAATTTAGGGCAGCTGTGACATAAACCTTACATTGGGTGGTGGTCTAATAAATTTGTTAAGCACTGTATATTTTCATGCAAGTTTTTTTTTTTGCTTTGCTGTTTTCATAAAAATTTAAAGTGAAAGAAAACATCAATTGTTTCAATGAGAGCAGCTTTCTTTATGAGTTGAGTATGTAGTGCCGACTCTCATTAACTGTGCAGATGTCAGGTAACTGGAGTTGTTGACATTGACCAGATGCATGCTTTTCAAACTAATCACTAATAAATTTAAATTTTATGTAGTTTTTTGATGCAGATTTTCTACTGTAGTGTCTCTTTTGCCTCACCATGGTGCACTATAATGTAACAGTGCCATGAGCCATAATGGGCTCATTACTCCCCTGAGGGGCTTCAAAGACCCATTGGTACTTCACAGCTGGTAAGAGTTGCAGTTATAGAAGAGATTAGTGTTTATTGGAAGGGTTCTCAAACAGCATTTTTTGGTTTTACAAGACAAAAACTTTACGGTTGGTGACTAGTTTGGTTCGTTTGGCAACATCCCCAACTCGCTTGAAGTGAGTTGCACAGCCACTTCCCTGTGTTATATGAGACCCTCCGAGACTGTCTCCCAGACATTAAATCGGACAGCCTTAATGCCGTTTTACCTCTGCTAACAAAATCTACTTGCCAATTTAGAAATTATACTTCACTGTTTTATTTCATTCTAAAGATATATGGGTAGTGGAGAGACAAAAACACAGAAACTGAATCACACTTACTAAAAGGAAACGGTTGTACTCAGTCAGCACGGCCAAAATGAGAAATGTCTGATATTAGTCAGGAGACAGTCGGTACATTACATTACAAGTTCAAGTGAGTAATATTAACAAGATCAGGCTCCATATTTCAAACAACCCACACAGAGAAGAGACCAGACGACTCATCTCAACAGGAGCCCGGCGAGACTGTATTTAAAGTGCAAAACGAGGAAAAGAATAACAAGAAGCAAATATCAGCGAGACGTGTTACAACACAAAACTAAAGAGTACAATACAGTGCAATGAAAACAAATCTTACAATCAAAGGCTTTGTATTCAGAGGCAAGATGATTTTAAACTACAGTCCAAACCCACAGCAAAGTAGTTAAAGCAACTGTTGCGAAAACGTTTTATCTTGGGTGCAGCTATTGCACCCAATTTATGATGGTACCAAAGGGACAGAGGGCAAAAAATCACTTCTAATCTGCCCTTAACCCCCAACTGTTCCAGTGGCTGCTCAGGGGCCAACAGGTTAGACTACTGAGCAGCTTCCAAGTGAGCAGGGCTTTACAAAAAATAGTAATGTTCTTAATCAAAGTTGTTCTCTTTGCTTAATTCAAGGTTAACATATGCATGTAATATACTGTAAATGCATATGTTTATACAGCAAATATACAGTATCACATCTTTTAATTGTGGTCTAAGATATATCCAATGATGCATTCAAGTACATGTGATGTGTGTGAAGTTGTGTTATGTGAGTTGTTGACTTTAAACAATGTTTCATTCAATAATTCATCAAAAACACAAAGATCCTTTTGATGTGGAAAATTGCTACATATTATATTTAACTTCTCTGCACTTAGAAATTGAACAACAAAAACATTTTTCAATATTTTTTTCACATTACAGTAACATCACATCACTCTCTCTCTCTTTCAGCACTGGCTGGAGCCCAATAAGCCCGTGGTGAGGCAGATGAAGTGTAAGTGTCCCTTCTGCTCCCGTTGTTGCATCATTGTGAGAAATGCATGTGTGTGTATATTTGTTTGTCTCCTGAGGGCCGCTGTAGTGTGAGGGGGTCAAGCTCTGCAACAAACAGACAACACCACAGGGAGCCCAACAGGGTCACAACATCAAACATGCCACAGTGTAAAAGAGACTGGGGTGTACACAAAAAAAGAGAATTAAAATTCATATACTTGCATGAACCTCTTCTATGAAAAAGTGATAAAAAACAGTCCTAAATTTAAGTTTTAGGACCTTATCACTCACCATTTCTGCAGAAACTAGTGACAGAGCCAGACAATGTCGGACAGTGAGTTGTTTTTTTCGGCAATACCGTCGGGGGACAAACAGAGACACAATGCAGACAGACAAAGTGACAAGAGGAGGGTTTCTCAGAAACACAGCAAAGTGCCAGAGGGACAAGTGGCCTGAAAAGGAAATGAGCTCAACCACAAAGTCAAATACACAGACATGGCAGGGGAGCACCGGCTTACAACTGAGAAGAAGTAAACAAGCTGCCTTCAGTGCATGAGCACATCGACACATAAAGTTTCTTGCAACATGTAGTACTGAAAGTTTTAGATGTTTTAACATCTGTGGAAATTACCGGCCACATTACCGGCTACATACAGCAGTTACTGGACATCACCAAGGAAATAGTGTGATGAGCACATATTCATTGTCTGCTGACTTCCATTTGTTTTTTCTTTCCCTCTTGATGTTTGCCACAAATTCATATTAGACAAGACTCATCTTCTTTACATTCTGCAGGCAATCAATATAAAATGAGAACCTTGTAGATGTGACATTATAGCACTTGCACTGGCTGACCCTCTGAGTTTCTAAAATGCCAACGTGTTTTGCAAGATATGAGCAACAGAGGGAACCAGTGGGGATAACTCTGCCTTTGCTTCATGAAATTTTAAAACAAATTTCACTTTCTGCTACATTTTATGCAGGGGCTTTTGAGATTTCCGTGAAAGAAGAGAGAAATCAAGAAGTAAACATCGCACTGGAATCCTTCCCTACCTGTTCTTTCGCATCTCTACATTTTTATCTAGTCTAAAAAGATTGCCTCGGTCTTTCATTCCTCTCTCTCTCCTCCCTTTCTCTCTTCAAGTCTCCGTCTGAAGTTCACCCACCCTCCTAATGACTGTCCTGTTCTTTCTGTCCCGCTATAAATTAATAAAAGAGCTATTAGCGCTGCATTCTGCTTCATCAGAACATGTGCAAGAAGACAGGAGGGGTAGGCTGAGGATATCAGGGAAAATTGGAATGAGAGATGGTGGAAGAGAGAGGGGAAAGAGTAATAAAGGGGAAATGTGTGTGGGGGGAGAAAGAGGAGACAGTGATAGATAATGCAGCTAAAGAGAGAAGTCAGATTAGGGAAGGAAAGAGCGAAAAAGATCGGAGAGACAGTTTGAGATGAGAGAAGCTGACGGAAAGTGAAAAAAAAGAAAAAGAGATGGGATGGGGGGGGTGGAGGAAGACTGTTGAATAGATCTGAGTTGCACTGACACATCAGTTCTCCCTGTAGCAGGATTCACTCTCAAATTAGGTTTGTGTGCGTTTGTGTTTTATTTGTCTCCGTGCGTCCCAGCTTACGTGCCTACGTCACACTCATGCATTTGTGCGCTTTGTGCCAATTCACTTTCCCTAAAATGTTTTCAGAAAAAGCATCTTCGTCCCTAAAGCCTGAGCAAATAAGCAGCTCAAGTTCTTTGGGAGCTGGTGGGAGGATTGCGTCTTTTCATATTGCTCAGCATGTATTATGTAGATGTGTGCTGTTTTTCATAGCTAGATAATACCGCAGAGGATCCTGCCATTAAAGGGAGAGTGGTGAGGGCACTCTGTGATGATTCCTGGTCCCATGTTAGAGGATACACACATTCCCTTTCTTTGATGCTCACTTCAGAATCATTGCCTATCAGATCTTTTTCTTTTCACTTTTTT
>OMNN01002636.1:11283-27633 GCA_900302755.1 Chromis chromis | reverse complement strand
CCTTCTAAACCAGGGGTGCCCAATCCTGGTCCTCGAGGGCCACTATCCTGCACTCATCATCAAGCTCTGCAGAGGCCTGATAACGATCCTGATCATTTGAATCAGGTGTGTTGGAAGAGGGAAACATCTAAAACATGCAGGATAGTGGCCCTCGAGGACCATGAGTGCCCACCCCTGTCCTAGATGGTCCATCTCCATATTTGGATCCAATTGCGAAACCAAAAAGTAATTGAAACACATCTTTTCAACACAGCTGGACTCATCCTGTAGTCTGTCAGATCACATGATTATTGCCATTGTGAGTTTTCCTGTAATATACACGCTGATCAGCCACAACATTGTACTGCAAAACATCTCTGACCTGTTGGGCCATGGACACGACTCCTCTGGGGGTGTTCTGTGGTACTTTGGGTCCTGTGGGGTGCAGGGTGGAGCCTTAATGGATGAAGCTTGTTCCAGCACATCTCGTGGATCCTCAATCAGATTGGGATCTGGGGAATTTGGAGGCCTTGAGCTCTTTGTCGTGTTCCTCAAGCCATTCTTGAGCAGTTTGTGTGAAGGTCTGCAGCAGTGTTTGGGTGGGTGGTATGTGTTAAAGTAACATCCACATTAATACCAGCACGCAAGGTTTCCCTGCAGAATATTGCCCTGTAACCAGATGATCAATGTCATTCACTTCACCTGTCAGTGGTTTTAACATTGTGGCCCTTTTGGTGCACATAAATGATGATTTCTCTAAGAGCCATGTCACAGTCACAAAACCAGGAGCTTCTCCCTGCATCCTGCACATCAGGACACAGGGAGGGACACATAAACATGAGACAGAAAGAGAGGGAGGATGCTTGGCTTCTCTCCAGCTGTGGTGCTCCTGGTGTGAGAGAGGAAGAGTCTCCATTCTCTGGCTGATCTTTCATGTAGAGACACCCAGGAGAGACAGAAAGAAAGAGGTACACAGAGGTGAGAGGGTGCAATGAGAGGTTTACGAGGGAACATTTTAGCTTTGACACCGACCTTTGAAGTGAAGCTGCAGCTTTTATGTAATTAATCTATTAGCCGAGCATTAATTGGCAACTTTTTTGATTATCGAGTAATTATTTGTCTTTTTTTTTTTAACAAAAACGTTTGAGGATTTGAGTTAATTCTGTTGAAACGTAATATTAAAGTGAACATCTTAAAGCATTTGAAGCCATCACTTTGGCCTCTCATAGTAGTCATTTGTCACTATTTTCTGACATTTTCTAAACAAAATGATTGACAAAATAATTGGCTAATTTTTAGATGATGAATGTAATCATGTGTTGCAGCCATACTATGGAGGCAAAGTAAGCAATAGTAAGCATGCTTACTATTTGGAGGCAAAAAAAAACAACAGTTTTAGCCTTTCTCACATAAATCAGGGAACTTGATTGTAGTGATCATGTCTATCAAATTCTACCTGAGATAATAATTGCCACTGAAGTTGAAGGCTTTAGTCTGAAGTGACTGCAGAGAGTTGTAGCTCTGCCACTGATGGCATCTCTACTAGGAATATCTGATTTGAGTGTGTGTTTGTATCTGTGACAGTTCATATTTGTGCACCTACGCCACAGCTGCTTTCATCAATTTAAAATAAAATAAGAATTTTAATAACTTGATTGTTTCCCTGTTACCCATTGAAACAGACACCTCGGCATTACAAAGAGCAAATTCTTCACCTGTTCCATTTATTCTGCCTTGCTCGGCCCAGCCTGAACCGTCAGCTCGGTCGGTCTCAGCGTGGCCCAGCTCGGCTTGGAATGAAGCGGCGCGTCCATAATCTCTGTGCCGGCATGTTAATTTTCAAGTCAAAGGGGCAGCTCCCTTTTCATCACGGCGGAGGCTGTGGAATATTCAGCGCGCTGCAGATGTTCATGAATAATGTCTGTGGCCAAACCCCTGGCTGAGGCTGGGGGAGGAGGGATAGAGGGATGAGGGAGAGGGAAAGGGGGTAGGGGGAGGTAGTGAGGCCAGATGAATTACACGTAGGGGGGATCTGACAGGCGGCGTGAAGCTTTGTGATCATTCCAAAGTTCTAATAATCTCTCTCACCTTCTCCATCTCCCCAGTAATGAAAGAGAATAGGTGATTGCACCCCGGGCTATGTTCCCCACGTAATGACTCCTCCAAAGGCACAGAGCCGCCAAGGAAAAATGAACTTTGAATGAGTGGCGAATTGGCTCTGACAGAGTGATAGACCGTGACACAGATTCTGTAGCAAAACAGACGTAGTGCTAATTGATTATCAATATTTTAAGCAAAGTGATGAAAATAAGCATTAAGAGATGAGAAAGAGGGAAGAGAGAAGGGAGTGCACAACACTACCTTCAAGGGGGGCTATCATTTGTCCAATCTCCCTCGTTCTTTCTCTCCCCTGTGAATCTACTTCTCCTGCGGCCAGGCTGTCTCCCCCCATCTCCCCCATCTCCCCTCTCTCATGAATTTCTTCTTTTGGTTTCCCTTAATCGTATCTTTGGAGTTGACATTTTAACATTAATTGTCAAATATGTCCCTGAACTTGTATTAATTTTGTAGTGCTTTGCTTTATTTATCTCTTCGCTCTTGCCTCTATTTTTTTTGTCTCTGAATCTTGTTATCAGGCCAGCATTAGTCACCTTGTGTCTCAGAGTGTGTAATTTAGGATAGCAATCACTTATTCATTTTTTTTTCTTTGAAAGAGAAAATAAATCACTTTTTTTCAGAATTTGTAATATGAAATCACAGAATTATATAGTCTTTCTAAGAAGTATTACATGCACATGAGCACACACTCTCAGACACTCAACCCATCATTCATGTCCACACCAAAGAGGGGACTGGGAGTAGCCGAGACCACCAAGTTTGTGTGTCTATTCTGTAGTGTGTGTTTGTTCCTGTAATGTGGTCAGTTGTGCTGGGCCCTATTGACGCTGCCAGGGTCCCCGCTCTCCTGCCTTTCTTTTCTAAGTGGCCGCCCTTTTGAACCTCCTTGTGTCAGCATTGCGATTAGCGGCTCCAGTTTACCTTTCATGTGCGGGGGTCCTGATAGATTTAGTCCCATCTACCGCCTTTGCAACCACCACCGCCACAACTACACACGCACATGAGACACACACTCAGTGGTGTGCCATTACAATGGCATCCAACAGGCTTTCAGCAGGGGAACCAGAGCCTATTCTCCACCATTCAACAGCACGCTCAAGTGCATTCACACTGGAATAAATGAACAGATACAAACACACCCACACTAGGCAAGCATATTTTTGCACCAAAATTGCCTCGCACAAACCAACTGATTGTAATCAGTGTTGCACAAAATTTGGCTGCGCTTATTCTGCAGATTTTCTGGAAAATAAGCACTTTTTGCCATCATTGTTCAATTTGGGGGGAAAATGTGATTATTTGAAAAATTTCACATCATTCCAAAAGAAATTATTTATAGAGCTCTGCAATGATTATATGATTCTCATATTTTATTATAGATATAGTCAAATATAGTGATGCTTTATTAGCAGTTAATGTCATAAAAAGTAAATTAAACCTATTTATCGTACACACCATTTCATTGGACATGAGCATGTAACAATGGACCTGAATTGCATTATTTTATGCAGAAAAGGAGATCCTTTATCAAATTTTTTAATATTCTCCTAATTTAACCATTTGCTGTGTACATATTTTATAAAACATCACTAGAATTAGACAAATTGGAGCACATATTACAGGATTTAGATTATTTTGATTCTTGGTATTATAAAATCACAAATTTATCTGACAACTGCATGTCTGTACTGTGAAGCTGGATTCTTTGTGTCCAGAGGCTGAAAAAAAAAAGCCACATGTCAGGGTGATGATGGCTACAGTAATGGAGGCCATGAAAACAGTGACTGGTAGTACTGACTTGGGCTGTTTTTTTGTTCTCTTGTGTTTTTTTTTTGTTCTGATTGTAGCACTTTGTCAGAGTAAATGAAATAATCTAATATTATTTCTTCTGCTATGTAATGATATGCACCACTCATCTGTGTGACGTTGGCTGAAATCTTACACTGAGCAATAAACCAGTTCCTGTACAGGAGATATGCTGTATATGGTGGAACTGCTGGAATACTTTAATGGAAAAACATAAATTATTAAAGCAAGAGAGCATGATTTTACCATATAAATGAATGTTTGTTACATTCAAACCTTTGCCAAACAAGTTCAACACAATGCTGATTAAGCATATCAGGTCCTGATAAATCTCCATACCAGAGTTTTAAATCTGGGGTGTGTGGCAACATTCCTGCACTGGCACACCAGTAGCGATGCATTTTGTGTCAACCTGCAATGATGATGATGATGCAGAGCTGAAGAAGGGAGCAACCATAGAGTGAGCTATAGCTGCCAGGAGAGCTGCGGAAGCATCTAAGAAGAGTTTCTGATGCCACAGATAAAGAAATTCTACATTCAGAGGAAGGATTATGATATAAAAACAGAAAGCGATTCATGGTGGTGATATGCGTCAAAAGTGCGCATCAGCAGTCTTTATGTAATTACTCTGCCAGAAGGGGGAGACAATAGTTCGGCACTGCAGGTTAAACTGTTCACTTTAACTGTCAGAAACAAAGCAACTGGTGCTTATTTGATTTTCGAATGAGCAATATGAGACCAGAATCAACAGAGAGTGGAGCTGTCAGACATCCCAGATTTAGTGGCAGTGTTATGTTGCATAAATGACCTTACTCTATTTTGTTATAACATATCTCATGCCTTTATTGTCTGTCATTCTGCTCCTTTTGGTCGGAAATGTGGTAAAAAGCTACTCTCCCCCCCTTTTTTTTTCTTTTTTAACAAACAATACAGTATTGATATTTTTACCAAGACTATGATAATGGAAAAACAAAAAATCAGTCTAACACAATGCCTGCAGACATTTTTCAACAATTTGTTGTGAGCTGACTTTGGTTTGTGTGTTTCCACAAAAATTCCAATTATTCCAGCATGTAAAAACACACTCTCTGGCCCTCAGCTACTTGCTGACTGGGTGACACAACAAAGTTGCTGCAAGTCTTGCCACTTTTTTATAGAAATGTGCTCGTGGTGTTGCATCTCAAGATGATACGGTGATAGTACCTTGTGCACCAACCTGTTCAAAGTTTCAAAGATAGAAAAGGATACCAGAAGCAGCAGAGTGTTTAAAGGGGAAGAGGTTAGAAAGAAGATTAGAGAGTAGAAGAGAAGCACATAAAGGAGATAAAAGAAAAACTAGAGAGACATTAGGAGGAGACAGTTTCATGTGGAGTTATGGCAGGGTTGAAGTTGAGGGTGAGATGTCATTCAGAGGCCCCAGGATGCTTAATATTTCACCGTGTGATCCCTGCATTATGGATTTGGTCTGATTGCCCTCTCAAGACCTCTGTTATACATTTACTCACTTTGATAGCAAAGTTCTCATTACAGAACTTTTATATTTATCTAAAAAGGCACGCCCAACCTTCCACCAAACCAATGAAGTAAATAATTTTGCAGCTATGACAGGCACGTGCATTATAGAATCTTTTAATATATATTTGAAGCCCTGAAATGCTAAAGTATTTACAATTTACATGTGATATTTCCACAGTGAGGCTTCAAGGTTGAACTTTGTTTGACCTGGTAACTACATTAAGGTGGCTTTGTTGTTAGCTTTTTTCTCCTCAGGCTTGTGTGTTATGCGTTTGTGTGTGTGAGATGATCTTATGCGAGTATGTGGACATCTGTGTGTGTTCCTCAGGTGTGTTTATGTGAGCATGTGTGTGCACAGCCCATGGCAGTGCATGGTCCGTAGAGTACGCTCCCTTTCTGATCTCCCTGACCGCTGGAGGCCGCTGCTCCTCCCCAGGTTTTCAGCAATTCTCCTCTCTGGCCCAGGGTCCAGCGCCTGTATCTCTGCGAGTGCACGGGTGTGGGTCTGAAGGCCAAATTGGGGTGCTGGGTCCGAGCCACCCACATGCATCAGGAAGACCTCGCTGCTCAGCTCGTTATTTACTTGTTTTCCCACATGAAATCTGCTCGCAACCCCGGACCTCCTGTGCAAGGTTTTGCCCAAAAGAAATAAGACCCAGACCCCATTGTGCTGTCTGGAGCCCAGTGCATTGTGGTGCAGAGAGGCTGGGAATGTAGTTCTTGTGCTGGACCTCCTTATTTGCTTTATAACTAATTTTGAATATGTAATTTAGAGTCAGAAAGTATGCCACAGGGTAATTTGACACTCCAAAGGCATTGGGTTGCCTCCTCTCCATTAAAATACAGGCTGACCAAGAAGTATATCGTCACTTAGTTGTTTCATGTAGCCATGTAAAACAATAAATCTGCAGAATACTAGTAATTAAGTAATCATTTTATCTATAAAGTCTCAGAAAGTAGTGAAAAATGTTGTTCCCAGAGCTCAAAGTAACAGCTTAAAATAGCTATTTTTGACCAAAGAACAGTTCAAAGGCCAAAGATCTACCTCATGATCATCATCATCATCACCATCATCGTGTAAGACAGAAAAGCAGATGATCATATAATTTTACTTTAAAAAAAGAACTACAGGATGAATAAATTGTTGTTTCAGTTAAACAAGTTGTCATTGCAGCTCTAAAATAGATTGTTCATTTAAATAGATAAAAAAAAGTTACGATGTGACAGGAGCAAGGAGGACACATTTGGTTGAATTTCAGTCAAGCAAAAACACTTGGAATTGCAGAAAGAACCTTTATCTGGCTTTTTTGAGCTACAGAAATGGACACACAGAAAGGAAGGTGTTTACATCCAATCTACTGGATGCTGGTCTTTGAGTGTAAAGATCTGCTAGATATACAATAGAAATTTGAATTGTATGAGTTCTTTGCTTTCAGTATGCAGAGAAATAAACTCGGCATAGTTTTTTCTTTAGATAAATCTCTTCTTAATTCCTCTCTTCTTTGAGTTTGACAGATGCAATCTCAGCATGATCACTAAAAGGAAAACACAAACATGGAGCCCAGGTGTCTGCAGTTAGGAGCCTGTTTTAAAAAATGAATAGAACAAATGTTGCATAAGCACAGCACCATAGTGTATAGAAAGTAGTGAAAGTGTAGATCCTTCACATTCATGATCCAAAGTGTCCCTTCATGGATAACATAGTGTAGAGATCAGGATGTCAGTCTGTCACAGTGGCAGCATTCAGTATTGGCAACTTGCATCTGGCTTCTTCATTTAGACAATCATTCCTCAGTGAAGCATCCATTACACCGCAGGAGTAGAAGACCTAATTGATGCACCCCCCAGCATCACAATATAGCAGTGAAACAAAAAAGAAAGCTTTTCAGACGATTGCAAATGAATAATTGATTGATTTTGTAAGATATCTCTCTCTAATTGTTTAGTTTGTGAATATTTCATGGGTGTCATTAATTCAGCTTGATGACAGAAGCAAAGGGAAGCCTGTGATAAGGATCATTCAAGTGTGGGACTCCTGTCTTTTGCTGGCAAGATTTTCCCCTCATATAGCAATCACATGGCTGTAGCTGAGATTTAGTGAACTGATTACATTTTCATATGTATTTTTTCCTTGCCAGGAGACTTTCTTTGGGCCCAACATAAGTTGTGCAGTGTCATAAATTGACTGCTGCTATAATATAGGCTTCCATTTGATTGCCTTTATGCATTCTGCAGCTAAATATTTAAATTCCTTCATGCTGTATCTCTTTATGTCTGCTTGTCCAATCAGGATGCCCCATGCCAAATTACAGTTTACAGCTACAAGGTCTAGGCGAGCTGGTTTTGATAGAGGGTCCTCTACAAACCACAGGCACCTGCATGTAAACGAACACATACATATAAAAAGCAAGGCCTGGCCAAAGCCTCCTGCTCCTGTTGTCTGTGTACTGTGCCACCTAGTGGTCGCTCTGGGTACTGCTTCAGCCCGGGATGCATTTAATCTCTACACCTGCTGTCCTTTTCCTGTGCATGATCCCTTTGCTCCCTCAGATCTCATGGATTAACCGTTTCACACTCAAAAAGATGCAAGACTAAAGTATTTTTTGCCTCATAGTCCAACATTAAAAGCTTTGTCTTTGTATTTTATGAATGTTTGTGAATTTTCTCTGACAGTTAGAAAAGTTGGGGAATGTTTCTGTCTTCTCTGAACACTAAGTCAGCCCCAGTGAGGCTGAACATTACATGTTCTGAATGTTAAACATTAACAACCAAGGAAAACCATACCTGTGTGACAGTATTGCATGCCTCATGTTGGTGATCGCTCTTTTGAAACTCTCTTTGGTAATAAACTGAATCAGTACCAGGCCTTTCTCAAGGAGTTCATTATTTCTCTATGGCATTTAAAAGGTTCTTAATATCATGCAGAACCAGCAAAATCCTCCATAATGTATTTTAATGGTGTCAGATGGTGTTAAAAGTTTGCAACAAGCTACAGCTATTAGCAAATTAATTGCTAATTAAATGATAAGGGGTTTATTTTGCGGCCTAATTTACCTCATTATATTTCATTCCTTTACAGAAGGGACTATAGGACTTGTATACATTGTGAGGTTGTAGCCGTAACAACATTTCGTTCATCCCAGCAGTTTTCTGTCCGTCTGTCCAGCAGTTTTTGGTCTGTCTTAGCACCTTTCTGTCAGTCATGTCTGTTATATGCCAGTTAACTTGCCTACCTGTCTGTCCAAAGGCCCCATTGTTTTCTTATGTTCCTTAGTATGGTCTTTCTGCCTGTCAGGGCTGTTATTTGTCAGTGTGTCAACATGTTTGTCCGTCTATCTGTCTGCCTGTCTCCCAACCTGTCTGTCTCTTATTTATTTATTTATTGTCTTAGCTGTCTCTCTGGTATTCAGTGTTGGTTGGAGGCCCGGCTGCCGAGCTTCACTGTAAAGTGCTTGGCTGATTGGAAGGGACATTTTTCCAATGGCGCAGCGCTGCCTCTAATATTCTGTTTGTCGTTGGGTGTGAGGCTGATTTATCACGCCTCCTCTCTTGCTGACATTCAGATTCACTTTGATTGGCGGCTGGTCGGAATGACACCCACCACTACCAACACCGCTAACGTCACTACAGCACACATGCACAAACACACACAGTCAAATGTGATGCTCTGCGCGCTCACAGGCAGGTATACAGTGGATATGAATGTGCCTATTCCGCCAACACATTCCCACTTACATTTAGACATGAAGACATGCACTCACATACATATACTCACTTATAAACTTGCACAAACACACACAGACTAAGTGGATAACTGCTGTGCTGAACTCTGTCTTCAGCATGCTAGTTTGTAAGTGCTGTATTGAGTTTATTGGACAACGTGGGCAGACTACTGCTCTTTTGTTGTTCTCTCACCTCACGAACTCTTTAATATGATAGCCTTTCTCACTTCTAATACTCTTTTACTGTACCCGGCCTAAGGCCCAAGCTACCACACTCTTGCGTTGAATAACAGCCACCCCCACCCCCCATCCCTCCTTAATAACTCTATAACTCACCTCAGCCTTAGATTTAATTGCTTATCTGTGTGTAAACGTATTAACCCTCTGCTGTATCTGTTTTGCTGCCGTCCCGGGGGCCTGACAAGCCTCTCCGACTGCCGTGCCTTACATCCAATGAATAGTCCTTCTCTGAGCGGTAATAGGGAATCAGCATCGTAGCAGCAAGCATTGGCGGCGTGTAAGAGATAAATCAGATTGGGGCTCTTGCTTTGCCAGTTTATTGAATCTAAATTGCATGCGCGCTTGGCCCCCGCCGGCCCTACACGGCCCATCCATCTCCCGGCTGATAATGGAGCGGGCCCGATTCCACCTGGTGGGAGCATTATTACATTTCCCCTCTAACGAGACCCAGCTAATCCTGCCAAGGGAGGAGGACAGAAGAGAAAAGAGAGGAGGAACGAAGAGAATAGGAGAGGAGAGGAGAGGAGTGGAGGAAAATGTTGGGGGAGGAGGAGGAGGAGAAGAAAGGAGGAAATAGAAGGGAAGAGAAAAGAGATAGACGAGGAGATTCTGTTAAAAAATAAAAAGAGCCATCCTGGCAGCCTGCCTTTACCTCCCACTCTCCCTCTTTCTCTCTTTCTCACTTTCTTCCTCTCTGTTGCTGCGAATAAAACATCTTCCAGCGCCATCAGAGCTACATGGCCCCTGGGCCCCTGAGCTGCAATTACACTCATAATCACAATGCGATTTCACTGACGCTCTCCGCCCCTTCACACTGCCATCCCTCCTCTTTCCCTCCGCCCCTGCAGCCAAGACTGAACGAAGTCTAAATGAAGTGAAAGGCCTCTCCTCTCCCCAACACCCGGCCGTTTATTACCCGCTTTAATAAAAGTCCATCACAGAATTATCCTACAATGAACTGGAGCCTCTAAGTTGCCAAGAAATATACTTCCCATAAGTGGTCTCTGCACACAGACATGCCTATATGGGTACAGTTGTTAATTCTTTTTATATGCTTTTTACGGCTGTAACGTTAACAGGCTTTTCATGATAGTGCAGCAAAGTATGTTGCTTTAATGTATTTTTTGTATTTAATCTTTTTTAAAGCCGAGCTCCTTATTGATGTAATTAAATCATATCCCTGGCTCAGCGCTCAGGCCTACTTTCATTGTTTTGAGGGGGCAGGAGCCCCGTGAGGCAGTGCACTGATGAGAGATGGATAAACAGTTTGATTTGCTGCTATCGCCCCCAGGCACAGTGTACTGGAGAGATGAGCAAGAGAAGGAAGAGAAAGCATTAAAAATGGGGAGGGGTGGGATAGGGCAAAACAGAAGGAGAGAAGCGAGCGAGAGGATAAGAGAACCTGTTGGGGGAGGGATGAAGGGATAGAGGTGGAGGATAAACATGCAAAGAAAAAGAGGCGACAAATCACTCCTGTTGTTTGTGTACATGTTTGCGTGCACGCAGGCAAAGCTGTTTCTCTTATTTTTACTTGTTTGTCTGCCTGTTTCTCTTGCTGTTTTAGTTCTTTCTTTATCCTATATGGCCCCCATCTATCCGTCTATCTCCCTTTCCCTTTCTTCCCTCCTCTTTCTCCCCGTCTGCCTTCCACTCCATCACACCACCAATACCGCTCCGTCTCCTACCTGCCTCTCGGTAGCCCCGAGCAAAGAGTGAACTGAAGAACACAGAGAAGTTCATTCACACACACACACACACACACAAAGTCGCACACATGCACACACAGGTGTGCGAAACACAAATTCACATCTGTGCATACAAACAAGAAAACTTGTGATTGTAGTTGCGAAGAGATGCAAGATGGTGCAGACCATGGTTTGATTTTTGGCACATTTTTACTGACACAAATTTACTGAATTATAGCTGTGTTAGCTAAGAGAAATGGATCGCCTGATGTTGATTTGGTGAGGCTTGCTTCCATAAACACACACACACACACATACACACACACACACACCAGCTGAGGGAAGTAGAGGAGGGTTCAGTCATCCATGTAGAGTCATTGTTAGTAAAGATGCGGAACCTCCAGACTTAACCAGCCGTAACAGCAGTGTGACGGGTTCTTTGTCTACGCCAATTACTGAACAAAAACAGCAGTGCAGTCACAGAGAGACTAGCACAACCCATGGCCTCCTGCATCCAAACACATGCGCTCACACACATGCACACACACGGATGTATGTGTTGTATTTTTATGTAACATATTTACTTGCAGTACAAACTCAAACACACGAAAAGACACAAAATGAAGAGCGTGCACCAAACACACATGAATACGCAGGCATCTTGAGCGGTGCAATAAACCACATTTGGACACCCACAGCTGTGCCCTAACACAAACACGCTGTAAGCGCTCACACTTACACCCACTCTTATATTGTATTAACTTCCCCAAAACTGTGCGGCACTCTCATTCTCTTCCTCCCCCTTCTCTCTCGTCTGCTCACTCTCTTCTTCTGTTTCCCTCCCTCTTTTTTTCTCTCAAAGTTTAAACTCATTAAGTGTAATGATATTGGAGACTCAATTTTACATAGCTCACTCATCAACCAAGTGAGATAGCAATAAAGGCGAATGGCTCCGCTGAGGCCCTAACGCTGCAAAATAAATGATGCGCCGCAACGGAAATGTAATTAATTTAGAGGCAGTATTGATAGTCCTGCCATACACGGCATTATATTTTTTAATGTGGCTTAACATCTTGATTATTCAGGGGGAAAGGTGGAGGAAAAGGGAGCCGAGACAACACGGTTCATGATGAGACATGCTTAAAATGCCCTGACGAGTGTTTACTCCGGCTGCCTCACTTTCTCTTAAGCTTTTCATTACGCCAAGACGATAAACACCTCTCAGGAAGAAGCGCTGACTTTTAAAGGGGCATGAAGGAAAAGCAGAGAAGGTGCTGCCTGGAAGGGAATAGAGAAGAATGCATCATTCATATTTTTGTTGATTTTTTTTATTTATTTATTTTTTCCGCTTACTGTTCATTCACTGTAATGGGTCCTCTGATAATTTTCTGCATACTCTGCGATGAGTATCAATTTGTTTCAGAACACAGACAAAAATATGTATTTGTACAAAATGGGAAACTGAAAAATCAAATCAAATTTAAAGAAAAGGTGAATAAATTGTCAGTCTAGTTATACAATCATATACCTTTTTTTTTAATCGTTATAAATTCCTTAATACCTAAATTGATGCTCTAGATTATATAGATATTTCCTATAATATAATCATGATGAAGGATTTCTGGAGATGTGCTTTGGTCCTAACTCTGTTCTTCTCCTTTTCAGCTAAGACCGATGAGGTGCTGAAGGCCAAAGTAGCCAAGAGAGAGGAGGAGGCCCGGAAAAAACTAGAAGAAGGTGAGTGATACTTGTGTGATTTTGTATCTGTCCAACATGTTAACTTTGGCACGGATGCCAAACCAATTTTAACAGTTCTGAACTCACAATACTGTAACAAAGAAAATAAAAAGCAAAGCATAACCCATGAAATCTGACAAATATTGCAATATTAAAGTTGTTGGCACGATAACAGTTGAAACAATGAAATAATTCAAGTAAGCTTTGTTTTATATTTTGTCTCCATCATCAAAAAGCCATCAATAATAACTTTGAGGACTGGGAAAACAAAATACAAAACAATACTGTGGGCTGTAAGACATCTGTTGCAGAACTTCTGTTTTCCCCATGACTGAAATGTGGAGTGTAAGAAAAGAAAATACGCTCCTGTATCTTATATCAGGTAATCCCCACACAGTCTGCAACATCACAGTTTTGCTCATTTAATATGTTTACATTAACAGATTAGCAACCAAATGTCTTGTACACATGACAATTCTACTTTCACAGCTCATATATACTTTGCAAAACATGAACTCAAAGATGCTGATTACGCTCCTTAGTTTTTATTAAGACAGCTGTAATCTACATAAAAATGCAAGCAGAAAAGCAGAAATGTGCTTAGCATTGCAAGCAATAAATTTAACCTGATATCCCCACCACCAGTATAGGACATGCAGACACACACACACGCACATGCACACAAAGATTATCTCGATACACATTCAAATAAAGTCAAGAGTAATTTGCAGTGGATATGCTAACAGTAATAAAAGTCCTCAGATAGAGTAATGACCCCAGTCCCTTTCTGACCAGAGTGTGATATAAATGAGAATATCAAATGTGCTGTTATCAACACTCTGTGTGTGTCTATGTACATGCAAACACAGGCATGTGTGTAGTCACGTCATTTGTTCTGGTGTGGGTGTTTTTATTGCTAGACTCTCCCGTTTCTGTTTTTGTGTAATTTTTTTGCGTTTGCATCGAGGATGCGCGGCAGCGTGACCTTTAAAGTTAGTTGACCTTTTAGCCAAATGAAAGTCCAGCCATCAGAAACTAATTAGCCTTGCACTTTTGCTTTAGTTCCCCAGTTCTGGGAAGAATTGATTCCCTCCTTCTCTCTATTGCACCCTGTTTTGTTTTTGTTTCGTTTTTTCTCCCAGTCTCTCTGCCATTCTCACATTAATATTATTCATTTTTCTTGGTCTTAGTGCTCTACTTTCCTACCCTTTCTGTTTTCTCCTACTTTCTGTCTCACATACTCTCTTTCTTCCCACTTCCATTTGTCCTCTTCAACTATTTGCACCTCTCTCCAGCTCTCCTCTCTGTGTCTTTCTTACTCTCTCTTCTCTCATCTCTGTGTGGAAGCATTGCCAAAGTGGTGACTAAGTGCCTTGCTTGGGGCAACAGATCAAGGCTCCCAGTCAAATAGCTTTCTTAAGCAAAGTTCACACTGCACTGTTGCCTCTTTTTGGAATCAGTTGACTCTTTCTCCCCTTTGCTCAAAGCTCCCTCTTCCCTCACTCCAACTGCTCATTCTGTGTGAAAAAAAGGTGTTGTGCTTGATTGTGTAGTGGAGCGGCGCGGTAAGGCATGCTGTGCAGGCGCTGCCTTCGAGCATGATCATCTTATTCATTTCCCTGCACAGGGACGCATGAAGTCAGATCAGAGAGGTACGACAAAGTGGCCCTGATGACTTGCCCTTGCCTAAGTAGCAAGAGGAACCAGTGGCACCGTCACAAATACACATGAACACACATAGACACAAGCAGAGTCAGCTAGCTCCATCCTCTTCTGCCCTTCCTCCCAGCACAACTAAAATGGAGGAGGTGGGCCACTGCTGCTGCTAAACAGCAGATCACCAGGGGTCTCCTTATTCCCTGCAGGGCCTCTCAGAGGTCAACACAACTAGAAAGTTTACACTTGAACCTCTAAGTCAACTGAAATGAGAAAACCTTTTAAAGAGAATGGAGGGGAGAAGCGAAGAACACTACCACCTACACTCCTCGTTCATAAATAGATTCACATCCTAGACTGGCAATGTGTTTGAGTTAGTTTAGCCCTAATCGAAACCACCGAGATCTGATTCATGTTGGATGCTATGATATGCAAGCTATTATTGTAGCGAACTGTGGCTGCATACTGCGGAGCCCTGAGAGAAGAGAGGGTTTTTTTATCAGCAGGGTTTACTGAGAGAGAGGAAGGAGAGGATCAATAACTGGCCCTGTGGTCATCAGTTAACAAAGTAGTCTCCACTTAAAAGGAGTGTTTGGCTCTCTGGTTAAGGGCAGCCAGATGATGCTAGCGGTTGAAAAAGGAAACATATGATATGAAAGGGTGTGAGAATGAGAGGGGTGGATGAGTCCTTTGTTAGTTGCATGCCTTGTTTAGGCTATTAAAGCTGAGAGATGTTGTTTGTTTGCCCAGGGGGCTTTTAGCTAACGTGGTGAGTCCAGCTATAATAAGATGGACTGACTGCCAGTGTAACACAGTCTGTTTGTGTGGACTCTACTGTCAGCTGGCACTTTACTGAAGGCAGCGTATAACAAGAGTCACTGGCCTGAACTTGCACATCTTGTCCTTTACTTGCTGAGACTGTTATATATTTTATTCAGGTACCTGCTTTGTCCCCTTTTTTGCAAAAATATCTAACCAGACATTTAACCAATCAGTAGTGTCATACGTGAGAAAATATATATAGGGTTGCCGCTTTCTATTTCCATTATTAATCAGTCTGCCAATCATTTCTCCCATTAGGTGTTTTGGTTTAAAATGTCTATTTTAAATGTTTATTTTCCAGAAGTCATTGTTATTTGCATATTCAAATGATTTGTTTTACTCGACACACTCAAGATAGTCAGTTGATTATCATATATGACAAGGAAAACTACCAAAATGTCGCACTGATATAACAATTGATGAGTAAAATGAGGTTTTGCAATGCAGGAACAACTGTTTACCGGTACAGTCTATGATGGTGTTTCCTCCAATCCAGCTGGGAATGACAAAGATTGATGGCGAGAATTTCAAATATGATGAGAAAGCCTCCAGTGCAATTAAGTTTGTCATTAATCTGGGCCTCATTTGGCTTTATTAAGACGTTATGATAATTTCTGCATGTCTTCAGAGTCATAAGACTTAAAGAAAAGAGTAACTTATCAACCAGTTGGCATAAAAATTGTTGTCAAATGTTTGATAACCCCATTTCACCCTAAACACACACTCTCGACACTGTCGCCTGGTAAAATCTGGGCCTTTTGTGTCAGTTTACGAGCCACCGACAGAAACATATTTTCATTTATGCAGCCGTTCTCCAACATACAGAATTATGTAGATGTGGATTGGACACTACCCTATAGCCTGCAGATGGTATTTTAGCCCCGAACCTGATCTGTCCCCATTACCTCAAACCACCACCAGATTGGGAGATCATATATTTTAATGAGACGTATAATAGCTCTTTAACCCATATCATTAGGGGAATATATACCTACCGTTTGCTCTTTTGGCAGTTAAACGAAAGGACTGTTTCCCTAATTACGCGGTGTGTAGGACAGGTCACGGGTTGG
>OMNN01002636.1:0-11263 GCA_900302755.1 Chromis chromis | reverse complement strand
TGTGTACCTATCTGTGTGTGTGTCTGTGTTCAGGAATTATATGACCATTAAATATTCAACCGCAGGCCCCCCTCCAGCCCCAGCTCCCCCCCACCTCCTCCTCCTCGACCCAGCATCCATTAACGCCTCATCACCGTTTAACTAGCTCTGTTGTCAATCACCACAGGGCCTCGGCTGAAACAGAAAATGTCTGGATTTGGTTTCCTGCCTTACTTGTTCAACATATAGAAAAGAGAGAGAGCGAGTGAAGGATACCACAAGTCAAGGGCAATCAATATAAGTGAAATATCATTAAGGTTGAAGGTGCATGCACCATCATTTGTTACAAATAATATTTCTCTTGTTACATATGATTGCATGCTCTGCCAAACAATTTGTCAGTCAGCTAAAATTTCAGCTCTTTACACAAGTGTTTGCGTGCAATACCGGTGTGGGTGTGGGGGTCCGTAATAAATGATGTGGTCCCTTTTCTAATTGAAAATAATAACTAATCCACGGATAACAAGCTCTTGTATAATCCAAAGCCATATCCCTTCAGTTCTTGCCTATCTCGGCTGTAATAAAAGACAGGAAATGAGAGGCAAGTGAGAGTGGTGGCTTGGACATTGACGCTTAATGTAATCTGCCTTGAAATCAAATTATTTGACCTGGAAAGCCTAACAATACAAAACTCCTGCCAGGCTGCTGTTAAATATTTAGCACGTGCCTGTCATGAATACAAATGGTGCGCAAATTAGAATCTACAGGCGCGTGACCCCCATATCACACCCCAGGAGCACGGGGGGCTGGCTCTGCTTTAAATGTTTTAATTACCGGGGCCATGGTGTGGCGTGCCACGCTACCTCACTGAGCAGCATCACTTGAAGGACAAGCGGTGAAATTCATCCGCTGGTAAACACGAGTGATCTGGTGTCCATGATCTCATCACATTAACTAAAACATGAGGATTCAATAAGGAGAGTGTCTAAATTATACCAAGCTATAATTATAGTTCCCAGCATCCTCGCTCAGGGTGCACCGTTATACTTTTCTTAAGCTGTGTTCCTTCCACTGGCTATATGATCCACCGGAGGACTCGAGGGAGACACTGTATTGCTCTTGTGCACTCTGCGCTGAAGGAAGATCTGTCTCAGTGATTTTGATGTAAGAAAATCTGGTTTGTATCGATTTGGTATTGATTAGTGGAGTTAGCCTCATCTCCTGTCGTTACTTCAGATAAATGGCCTTATTTGTTGTGTTATTATGTTCAACACAATCATGCCAGGAACAGTCAGAGGAATATTGAACCGACACTTCATTGGCTTCTATTTGTTCCAGGAATTAAAGCATCTTTTCTGCCAGTGTAGCACTGCATAGAACGAGGAAAATAAAGCACACTGACAATCAATTACACCTTCACTTTAAAGGTGTTCTTCAAACGCAATCTTACAGACAAACATTCCACATTTATTTCTGATTTTTATCCTGCCTAAATAATGATTGATTTAGAGATGAATAGTGCTACAGTCTCAGTCTAGCCATCTCTCTTTTTATTTTCTCCTCTCTCCTCCCTATTCATTCAGGTTTGTGGTTCCCCCCACGTTGAAATGATTAGTTATGCAAGGCTTGTAAGCACTGAATCAGAGTTATGGTCCCCAGGGAAATAAATTTGGCAGAAAATCAGTGTGAGAAGATTTAATTATCACGAGGAGACCTTTTTTCCTTGCCTTGGCCCACTGAAGCCCAAACTCCTCTCCTCTCTCTCCCGTTGTATGCTCAGCTCCACACGCTGCAGCCAAAAAAGCCCTGGCGTGCAGCATGGACGCCAGCCCTCTCCTTGCCTTCCTTCTCCTCCCAATTTGTTTCATTGCATGGTGATAAGCCAAGCAATTACTGCTTTATTGATTTTTCATCACTGCAAATTTAAAGTTGATTTTTTTCCCCCCTACCTCTCGCTTCCCCACTTCCCCCTCAGAGATGGCTCGGCAAGGTGATTAGGTGACCTCCTGTCCTAAGCGCTGCCGGTCCCGTGAACGAGTGGAGGTGAATGCCGAATTCTGCTAACCCCATTTGACCCCTTGTTGTCCCGGGGTAATGGGATGCTGATGCTGCCCGCTGTAGCTGTCACTTCTGCAGCTATGGAGCCTATAGCTTAATAATTTCTATAAGGATATCTATGGAATTACATGTTTGACTCGATAGCAGCCGAGCTATCGCTGCACATAGGCTAGATTACACAGAAAATGACCACGCAAGCTTCCATCCTGTGTTCATTCAGGTCAAGTAGACAAATGATTGACAGCACCCTTTTACCCTCTGTGATTGGTAATCGTTTCTGGGGTCACCCTTATCAATTAACCTGCTGCCGGTAGACCAATGTACGTTCAGCAGCTTCGCATTCAGTCACCAGCTTGATATATTTTCCAGATTTCCTGTCCGTTCTGTTTAGGTTTGGGATAGTATCAGGCAAATTTGTTGAAAATTAAGATACTAAATGTGAACATCAGTCTTGATTAAATTGATGTTTAGACCCTGAAAATAAAACTTAGTTTGTAAGTGCCTTCACTTAATTTAACACACATACATTTAATCAAGTTTTTGCAAGAGATTTTTGTAATTAATAGGTAGTCATTTTGCACAAATTGATTTTAAAAACCAGCTATCTAACTAATTAATCAATAAGACCGTTTTGGCCAAAGTATTAGAATTAGGTTTGAAGGCAGAGCAGTAGTTTGCCGCTCTAACTGAAAACATTCCCAGTATGTGAAAGTAGCTTCCACACACATGTATGTCTGGACATGATCACACACAGCAGTAGTGTAGTGCAGTCGAACAGGGTGGTCAGACTGCTGTGATTAGACACACCCGCAGACTGCTGCAGGTCAAAGTGCTGGCATCCTGGGTGGCTCTGGCCATGTGGTGGCCCCTGCAAAGGTTTGTCATTAGACATCAGAGGTCACTTAAGAATGTGTGTGTGTGTGTGTGTGTGTGTGTGTTAGGGAGGCAGTAATATGTGCTTGTGGATCTCTTTTTTAAATGCTGTGTGTGTGACTGTGCTGTTGCAATGCTTGTAATGATGTGGGAGTCGCCAGTGTGTGTATGTGTGTGTTTTGGGGTGAGCATATTATCAGCAAACAAAAAAACATAATAAAGTAGCAAAATATAGTTAGGGATAATTTTAAATTTGCATCTGACACACTTTGCAGTATTTGTGTTGAAACTGTGTGTGATGCATTTATTAAGACTGTCGGTCACACTGGAAGCAGATTCACAGCTGTATTTTTGCATGCATTTCTGACGCAACCCCTAATCACACAGGATTAGTTCTACCTGTGGACCTCTAGTAATTTGTAATAAATGCAGAGGTCATCTGTGAATCTGTGTGAATCTGCCATGTCCATGATTTGTAGACCAAAAACTCCACCACAAATTACTTAACATTTTGTTTTGCCAAAATTGGAGGTCCTGTGATAATAATAGTCCCATGTGAGTGGGCCTCTCTGTGATTTGTGTGGTTTTTTTTGTTTGTTTGTTTCGGGGGGATTTTCTCTGCACGTTTCTTCTGAAGGATGCATTGGCAATTATAAATAAAAGTTTGGACAGAATTTTAGGTGCACATTCTGGAGGCTCGTGTCGCTGCACAGCATGTATTTGCTGTTTTTTAACAGGCTCAGCAGTTATTATGTGGCAGACTATTAACAGTAACGTTACGGACGGCGATAACAATGTCAGTAAATTTGAGTAAAACTCAGACTTTGCTTATCCCGTGCAAATGCGCCACGTGAAACGCAGGTGTGGAGAGGTAATTTCTACATCAGGTAATACTAGTCCTGTGAGAATAGGGCTAAAGTGGGCATCTTTTTGTACTTCCATCACAAAATTGAACTTGTTGTGTTCTGAATAGAAGATTAGAAGTTAGTGGCTAAGCAGGTTTTGTATCAATGAACTGGTATTTCATGTTGATTTAAATTTGTGTTTGTGTGTGCGTTGACCAAATTAGATTAGACTTAACCTACTCATCATTGTTTGTCATTAGAGGTACAAGTAGATCATGTTTTTATTTTTTCATTCTGTGATATTCCTGCTTCTGCAACTCATTTAGTGACAGACTCTGCTTCTGCCATGCGAACAGGCCCAGAGATCCGACTGTAGACAGAGGAGTACTTTTGGAGAAATTAGTAGAGTTGGTTGTAGTGAGTGTGGGATAGGTTGACAGTCGAGGAATGTGGAAGGGGAAGGGTCACCACACCGAACAGTACACCATTAATGCCTATGCATATTAACACGCATAGCACCATGGTGCATGAATGATAAACCTCTCACTCACATGCTAGCACAGCTGACAGATTTCAAACATATCAAGACTGACTGGACATTATAGTCACACAACTATTCATGCATCTCATTCCTGTAAATCAGACAATGAAGGAAAATAATTTACAGTGAGGAGTTTTGGATTTACATGCAAATGATAATGTCACTTTTGTTTTGTTATTTTGCATGATTCCCTCCAATAAGGCAGAATAAAGGAGAGTAATGTATTACACAGCACCAAGGTTATTAGTCTACAACTGAGGTCAGAAGAGGAGGAGGTGGGGGACATTTGCCTAATTAATTACTACTCAGACACACTCACACACACATACACACACGGGCATGACCTTTACTAATATAGTTTGTAGCAGACCACACAAACAGAACTCTCTCTGCCTCCTTTTTCCTGTTTCACCAACACACACACACATAGACACACACACCCTGTCAGCAGCCAGCGGAGTTAAAGGGAGAATCAATTACAACTCAACTAAGGGGAAAGAGTCGGTTGCTTGATGGCTACATGTCAAGAAGACTGTAGGTCACGAGCCGAGCGTGCCTGTTTGTGAGTTCACGTTCATGTATCAGAGTCCATTTCCAGGATTCTGATTACATCATTTTCATTTTAAAGACCTTGCTCCAATTAAGTAATTAGTTGCTTGGTGTTTCTCTAATTATAGAGTTGTTCATAAAAGAGCTGCTGACCAGCCGGGGATCGAAAAATGGAGACCGCTGCACTTTTTCCTGCACGCACACATTCAACGCACGCATACGTGCTGCCTAGTTTAAAATCAAGTTAATGCAGTCAAATGCTTGTTATTTCTGGTAAAGGGCAGGGCGGGACTCTGTATTTCTAATCACACTAAAACAGCACTGCGCTTAATAAAGAGCGCTTTGAGTCTCAAAGACGGATAGGCAATTATTGTACTCCAGGTTACTGAAAAGTGAGGAGTCAAAACCATGTGAAATGAGTTTAAGGTACAGGTTTATAATCTACATCCTGCTGTTATATACATAATTTTTTTTTACTTGTCTCCTATTAACTAAACCAATCCTTAACTATGAGCATGTACTTAAAAACAAGTTTATTATCATAAGTGAAGGTTTGCAAAAAGCAGCAAAAAGTTTAACGCTATGATAATTTAATGGAATTTAGAGACACAAAATATAATAGAAAATGTTAGGAATGCCACCAATCCCCCACTTTAAGGCTGTCAACAGAGAAAGTGGCTGTGATCTTGAAGATCTCACCACTCAGCCTGTGAAAGCTTCACTATTTAATGAGATTCTGTGATGCTGCCCAGACTCAGGACATCGGCTAACACTCATACTACTCTCTTTGCCTCCCTCCCTCACACACTCACACACACAGCGAAGGAAACACACCCACCTGGTTTTGGTTAGCCCTCTATATTTGTAGTTAGCACTGTGCAGTCATGTCGGAAAAGTCTGCTCTTAGCGAGGATTTTAGATAAATACCTGACTTATATGCAAAAAATAAAAAACACACAGATACATTTAAACTTTGTTTTTACTATTTTTCCAAAAGGTAGACCCTTAATGCATTATTTACACACATGATAGCGGTTGGTACAATGTCAGCAGTAAATAAAACATCCCCCCCTTGTAATACCTGATTAATATTAAAATAGTTAATACTGAATGTTAGATTATTTTTAGTTGCAATGCAGTGTGTTTTTGCAAAAATTGTCCCATCAAAGACTAAAAAATTATGTCTGAGGTTTGCATGATACACACTTGAGCAAACTAATTTTTTAGATTACTCAGTGTAGTTTTGAGGACAGAATCAAACAATTAGATGCAGCGTAATTTCCTGTAAATACATTCTGTGGCTTCAGATATTGTGTGTGAAATATTGACGGATAGAAGGATAGACTGGGACCAATCTGTTGTCCCTCCCCAGGATTTCATTATGGGCACAGACAAATGGAGGCTAAACACATGCATTTAATAGTAATAGCCAGATTATTCGGTATATACGGGGTCAGCTGAGGAGAGGAAGTTGAGAGGATGGATGAGCAGAATGGGGTTGAATGACAGAAGCGAGAGAGAGGTGGTGGTGGTGGTGAGCAGAGGGGGGGATGAGTGGAGATGTGGAAGGAGATAGCCGAGCATGGCGCGTGGCTGCCATGTCATCCTGTCATTAGCAGGTTGTTTGGGTCTTTAATTCATCATTCAGACCTTTATTGACTGGAGAGAGGGAGATCACTATCAGCAGGAGACACTACAAAAGTGTGTGTGTGAGGCACTCAGTCACCAGCTGCTCTTCATTTCCTGATGCCAAATAGATATCTCATAAGATCATATAAACATATCACATGGCATATCTGCTAAGGTCAAATAATGCAGGAGGCTGCATTTTTGGCCATTTTGTCCAAAGAATGTGATCATGTGTGGTAAACTAAGTTTCACCTGAGTGTTACTATGAGTCAGGTTTTGGTAAGACAGCTGAGCATTAGTGATGTGTGACAGGCCCTTGATGACTGTGACAGGAGTTGACAGAACGGAAAACTCCGCAGAGACCAGTTGACACTGATAACAAGGTGAGCACCACAGGGGATCACTTTGCTTGTGTATGTATTGTGGTGGATGGTGCATTGTTGGGTTATAGAGACATGTGGCTTTTTTGAAAGGGGGGTGTGTGGGTAATATATGAGTGACTGTGTGTGGTCTCATGGGAACGCACATTAGACTAGCTTAGCCACCTGCTCTGCCATTGAACATCTCGCTGCTCGCACTTACAAACACATAAATACATACGCGCACTCCTTGGGGACAGACTCTGGACATCTGGCTCAGCCTGTTAGAATTTTCCTTCATTTCGCGTGACCTGTTGACCCCGGCGGGCATCAGCATCACGGCGTCCCACCTCGTCATTGTTGCAGCGCTGCCATTGGTGGATCACTGCCTTACAGTCAAACCTGCAGATTCACACAGAGGAGAGGAAACGTGTGGTGGTTAATATTTGGACTGTTTTGATGGTTTACTTGCCTCCTTACTCATAACTGTTTTTGTCTGCTCCTATTGTCTTTCTTGCTCTGAATTACTCTCTTTCTTCCTCCCTTACTCATTGAGGTCTCATTTTTCAATGCCTAAAGCTGCAGGGTATTAGTTATGCAAATATTGACATGCGGCTTTGCCCTGCTAGCTATCAATTGAAATCAGCAAATCGATGGGCCTAATAGCTGCTCATTAGCCACTTGATATATTTCCAGGGCCAACATCAGAACCTGTCAGCGGCCTCTAATCAATACAATCTAAAAGTATTACCACGCCAGACACCGTTTTAATAATAAAAGTTGTTTGTCTGGCTTTCTGTGTGTAAGTGGTGCATTAGGTCTGACTCTGTGGGTCAGACTTAAACTTCTCTGTCATTTCAAAAAAATATATCTCATTAGCAGCAACATCCAAACACGCCAAGCAGACACAATCATCCTTTATTTGTTTCGATTGACAGCGTAGCAATAATCCTCATCCGTGAAGCAAAATGTCTCGCAGAGAGTCATTTGGTGCTAATAATAAAATCTCATCAGTGGGATTTTAATAAAAAACCTATTGTTACATTTTTTCTGTTATTGTTTAGTCCAATTCCCAGTTATGCATTGGAGCAGCCTGTTGTTTGGTCCTGGAGAATCGTACAGTAAAGACTTTGATGCAGCCAGGATGCTGCTGCTGAGTACAGGGCCAGACCGGAGCCCCTCTATCGCCCCCAGCACACAGCCTTGCTAAGCTTAACTCAGCTGTTTGATGCCAAGCTCTGCGAGTGTGTGACTGTGTGCGTGCGTGCATGCATGTGTGTGTTTACTCAGCTCAGGGGTTACATAAACAAGAGCAGCTAGCCTACAGGTAAGACCCACAGGAGACCAGCCAAGAGAGAGAGAGAGTGAGAGGCAGCGCCAGTCTCTTACCTTGGCATTCCCCAGGTGTTGTCGCCGTTGCTGGAGCTGGGTATTTACTAATGAAGGGTGAACTGGAAAATGACTAAAGGAGATAGTAAACAAAGTTACCGTGCACACATACACTGAATGCACTCGTACACGTGTGAGTGTGTTAATATAGTTAAGATGGTGGAAGCCGGCGTCCATGCATGTGTTTGTGTGCATCTCTCCCCCCCCACCAATGTATCTGGGCCTGCTGTAAAGAGATGGGGAGAATGTGGGCGGATGGGGGATTGGAGGCGGAGGCTGGCAGCAGGGCAGTTGGCCGCTGGTGCAGAGAGAGAAAGAGCGGGGAAGGGAGTGGGGGGAGAGTGAAGAGGAGGGGGGGTACAGCGGAGATAAATCATTAGAGAGCAGGTTATTGGAAATGCAGGGAGATAAAAGAGTGAAGAAGCCAGTAATTGCCTTAAAGATCAGACTACAAAGCATTACTTTGGATTTTACAAGGCCAGCCAGCAACAAAAGAGCAGTAATTTATGAGCTCAGTGTAAAAGAATAGCATAATTACATTAAAAATTAATGCTAATGAGGGCTAAAATGGGGAAGGTGGTTATTATGAAAGTTTGTATTCATCTTCCCTGGGTTGAATGATGGCTAGTGGCTTGATTAATGGCTTAATTTCTATCAATTAGCAGGCAAAAAAAATCTCCACTGAGACAGGCCTAAATTGAGCATTGAATTACACATCTTTACCACGGTGCAGGGAGAGAGGTAGGGGGGCAGAAGAGGGAAAGGCACTTTATTGAAACCTGGGAAACCGCGAGATGTTTCTCTGTGAGAGCGTGTACGTGCACATGTGAAAGCCAGGCATGGGACGCAAAACTTAAATAATGTTTATCCTTATGTATACGAAGAACTGGGGTTTGTATCATGGTTGGGTTTGCAGCGGTGATTTGGTGACTTAAGAAACGGCCATTAAGAAATATACCGGTATAAGAATTAAATTTAAAACAAGTCTTTGTGAATTTGAATCTGTGTGGCAGTTTGAAAAATGTTATATTCTTTGATTAAACTGGCCAATTTAAAATGGGAGTCCCCTTTTTTTCGATACAGCAAGTCCCAGATGTATTTCTTGTACTCATTACACTACTCACACTACACTACCAACCATAAATACAGGAGCACAGTTTGCCCTTTCTTTGCTATGGCCTATTCATTTTAATACATTAATTAAATGCCTTTAAGTTCTCTGTTTGCCATATAATTCCAAAAGTTAGTTTTCCTTCTATTTATTTATTTTTTTCTACAAAACAACAACAAGTGCTGCGGTAATTTAGCTGGCACGCTAGTGCAGTCAATTACTGGAATTAATCAGCAACAGCAATATATTCAGCTCGGCTGCTCTTGATTGACAAACTGTAGACCAAAGTCAAGTATACAAAGACAACACTGCCATAGCCCGAGGCCTCAGTTCATATATGAGCATGTGTTGTTGAACAGCCCCCTCTTCTGGCAGGGAAGAGCAACTGCTGTCTGACGCTCTCATCTTCAAGGCTGAAGGAGATGAGCTGAAATCTGTTTCCATTGGCTGGTTTGATTTTCTCTCCCCGTCTTCGGGTCTTAATCAATGAAGTGGACAAACAGCTATTTAGAGAGAACAATAGCCTATTGATTCTGAGCCACTCATCAGCACCGCTGTCTATCTAACTAATTTCAGTAATGAGATGGCAAGTGAGTTTTCTGACTCCCTCTTTTATACAAGAGCACACACACACACACACACACACATACATGCATGGATGTAATCATGCAAGGACACAAACGCACATTGACATACATTGCTTAGTCACTATCCATTATTCAAATCTGTTGATACAAGACAAAAACTTTATTGACTGAGTTTGATTCCATTTCCTGATTCACAGTAATGGTTGTAATACATTTTAGCTTCCAGACACGAATGTCGCAGAGATAAAAATAACCTGATTTAAAGCTGTACATTTAATTGTGTCGACTTTTGTTCCTTCTCCTTTCTGTCTCTGTGTCTGTTTCCTCTCTCTCAGCTTTCACTTTATCCTCCTCTCATCACTGACAGAGTAGCGTTCCTAATGCGGTGACAATTGAGTCGACCTGTTAAATTAATTTGCCAGATAATGTGTCAATATTAAATATCAACTTTGACCTCTCCGAGCTGCAGAGTGCGCTCACCCAGCTAGAGTATTGATTTTTGTCTGCCTCTGAGCTTGCTAGGCCTGCACTCAAAGTCCATTATTTTTGATTTTCTCATGAAATACATATCTTTGCCCGCTGACATCTGACAAACAGCATATGGAAGTCATTTTATCTACCAATAATGTGTTTGTCAAAAAGTCTGAGGTCTTAATGGATTCCTGCAGCGCACACGGACAGCCCAGCAACAGACGGGCCTGCCAGGGAGATGCTAGCAGATATGCGTGGGTGTGTGTGTGCGCGGATACATGTCTGTGTGACAGTTTGTGTGGTAATTGTTTATATAGGGCATTCATGCTCAAAGGACAGCAGAGAAAGGCTAATTGAAAAAGTGAATTAATTGTGCTGAATTAATTGTCGGCCAGTCACAGGCGTTAGTTTTCATTCAAACACACACACACACATGCAGTCATGCAGCAAAGCAGTGGTGATAGTGGTGTGAAGGACAGGCCACAGTCTCCAGGAGGATATTGGGCCAGTGTTCAGACTTCATCTAGCAGCCCAGTCAAGGTAATGACTATTTTTGGAGCCACTGTGCAATGCGTCTCTGCTCACATCTTCCCGCGCTGGATGACAAGCTGATAGTCTGTCATATAGGAAGGCTTAATTCCACTTGTCACTCAGTTGTCCCGTTCTGCACTGCATTAAAATCAAAACCGAGTTTGTTTGAGTGCTATTATGAACTGTAATAGGGTGTGTGTGTGTGTGTGTGTGTGTGTGTGTGTGTGTGTGTGTGTGTGTGTGTGTGTGTGTGTGTGTGTGTGTGTGTGTGTGTGTGTGTGTGTGGGGGGGTGGGGGGGGCCCCCGCCCCCCCCCCCCCCCCCCCCTCCCCCCCCCCCCCC
>OMNN01002627.1:16145-31325 GCA_900302755.1 Chromis chromis | reverse complement strand
TCTTCCTGTATCTCTGTGCAGTAAAACACTATTTATTACACTGCATACTTACATTTTATTTTCTTAGAAAAAAATGCACATTTTGCATTTTATGCTTGTACTTTATCTACTTGTGTTTATATTCTTAGGACATATTTTTATACTTATGTTTATCTATATATGTTTTGTACTGTTTATATTTCTAAAACTTTGCATGGGAGTAACGTGAGCAATTTCCCCTCGGGGATCAATAAAGTATTTCTGATTCCGATACTTAACAATTTGCCATAATAGGCTACTAAAAAAAGACAATCCAATAACAATGGGGTATGTAGATTTTACTCCACAGTTGGTGTTTTTTACTCTTGTCGACACCTTACATGTCATACAATAAAATTTGTCTCAGATTAATTTCTGGATGTTTTTAGGATCCTGATCATGAACCAGCCTCAGCTTTGCGCCCCCTACCGGCAGAGGCACCTATGGGCACCGAACTGATGACGTGGTTCGGTCCGTTGACCAGAGCAGCAGGATGGCCGACCAGAGTAGGCAAATAAAACTCGCTGCAGCTAAGAAAAAGGTAAAGTATCTTACAACTGACCCAAGCTACATTTCAAAGCAAATCCCTGCTCTCCATTCTAGTCCGCGAGTCTGTTTTATTGACGTTTTGTGTCGTTTGGTTCTACATTTCTTTACGGAGCAGGGGTGTTGTCATTACACGTCGTCCGACCTCTGCGCTGTCGCTTGTCCCGCCTCTCTCGCTCCCGCGTCGGCTTCCTTGCGCAGGAGAGACCGCTGTCTCTCCTGGGCCTTTACTGATAGCATTAACTTTTCCAGATTATGCAGACTATTTATAGTTCGTAGAGGCATTTATAACATCCCACTCCGTTTAGTTTGTCAGCGATTAACTTAACTTATTCTCTTTGCCCAACGGTTTCACTTGTCTTTCTAGCTAATGTTAAATATAGTTATTGTCAAAGCTTAACGTGCTAACTAAGGCAAGTTAGCGTTAGCACGCTCGCTTAGTAGCTAATGAATAGTTGGCTACGTGTGAGTGTAAAGAATGCAACAGAGCAGCCGGCTAGCTTTCAGTCTTGTCTGCAGTATTTCAGTGATCTAAGAAAATGGCCAACAGCTATAAAATAACACAAACACTGCGTCTAGCAAGCTAGCATTGTAGCACAGTTAGCTGGATAGATATAACGAGCTGGGAGTGTTTTGACAGCTGACACCCCTCTTTCCTGTCCTGCTGTGTGCTTTGGCTAGGTGTGTTGTTCGGCTAGTCAGAAAGATGGCCTTATCAGCTGTGAAATGTTAGCTTCAGGATGTGACTCGTCAGCATTCCTTGCTGCCTCACAGTTTTCGTGCAAGAGTGATCGTAGTGATGGCACTTGACATTTTGCTGCGATTCAAAACCGGTATTTTAGAAATGGTATCTCTAGTGGTTCCTCTATGATTCTCTCTGGTCCTCTACGACGACTGCCATAGGCCACATGCCCTAACATACAAGCAATACAAATTATGTTTTTACGATCATTGGCTAATTTATACTTAGACCAACATAGTTTCCCACAAGTTATGAATTTCATTCTGTGTGATTTACAACTGTAAGCCGTTGGAGCAAGCAAGTCAGTGTGGCAGGCACTGACTTGCATACAGTGACTATTTGTTCTAGTCTACATTTGAAACCAGCTTTTTTTTACTAGCTACCTAGTGTATTGTCTGAGAATGGTAGCAGTGCATCCTGCACCATCATCTCAGACCAAATTCTCATTTCCTAATTCATTGAGGATGATACGACCCTCTAAGTTAGACGCAGTTTACTCTAAAACAATGTCTATAGTCTAAAACTTGGGAGACATTCCTGTGGCCCACTACTGGATCTGTAAGGAGTAACAGTATACATTTTGATTCTAGTAGTGTTCTTTCTGACAGAAAATGTTCTGACTTATTTCCTTGTCTCGCGCTTCTCAGCTGAAGGAGTTTCAGCAGAAGAGCTCTCCTGCTTCTGTAGGAGGAGAAAGGGGAGGAGGAGGTGGTAATGGGGGAGCAGGGGCCAAGAAGAAGAGAAAGGTGAAGGGGCTGAGCCAATTTGATACACCTTCATCAGACAGAAACTCTCCAGATAATGTAAGTTAGTCTAATGCTTTCCATTTATTTGCTCTTGGTACTCAAATAACAATCTTTTGTCATGCCTGACAGTCAGTCTGTGCTTTTGTTATGTCTCGTTACCCTAACCAAGTCTGACCATGTGAACAGTATTTCCACAGCACAATTTCCTGTTTGCATTTTAAATACTGTTGTCTTCCTACAAAAGGAACACAAATTTCATTGTTTTTATACACATTGTACATACTATATTTTGCAAATATACTATACTTTATAAAAGTTCCACATGCACATAGACAGTCCTTTATAGTTTCTCGATTTGTAATGGGCTGCTGAGCACAAATAATTTTCGCCAGTTGTGAAATTATATAGCTGATATAGTATGAGCTTGGCAAGTGCTGGTCCTTGCTATCAAATACACACATAATGCCAGCACAGTAGCAGTATTCACACCCTTTCGAGAGAAGACATGAGGGTGACAATCATTGTTATCTGAAAGGGAAAGGACATTGGACATCCACATCAGTCCAAAACTGCAGCAGCTCTGTTATGATGATGTGCATTTTGAAAAAAATATATTTCACCTGATGCCATCAGAATTATGGATTTTATATTATAGGGTATTTGTAGTTGCAATCATAAAACATTCATATGTAGATTTGATGGGCTGTCAGTATTGCCATCAGTAATAGCAGTCAGCTTGTTTTGTACTGCCTGCTGCTTTAAAAGACAGAAGTGTGGGCAGAAGTAGAGGGATTGGTCTTTATTAACAGCATGTTTATGTCTGATTAATAATAATTATATAATTCTGATCATGGAAGCAGTGAATCATTACTTAGTTGTTGTCAAAATTAGAATTTAGACTTGTCTTTAATGCACTAGAACCCCTATATAATGTGGTAAAAACTAGTGTTTTATTGTGTGTGCTGGTGGTTTTGGAAAGGTCAGTCATAGAATCGCATTCTTTGAGCGTATTAACGCACTTAATTTGCTTTATCACGACTTGTCACTTCTTAACATATTAATATCAAACACCGTCTCCCACCGTGTCATGTGTGTTAAGTTCTTAAATCAAACCGAAAGTGCTAGGACCCATCTAACGCTTTCAGACAGCAGATGCGCATATGACGTGGGTCTGCTGATTGACATCTGACCCATGTTTGGACCCATTCATGAGACAGCTGTCCCACTGCTTCTCAGCGTTATCAGAGACTCCAGTCTGCAGCATAGTTCCATGCACTTCACTGGTAAACCTGAGAGTCACACTGAATTACATCCAATAATTACCAGACAGAAGTATTACTTTCACCTGTCTGTCCATACGCATGCTCCCTCTCTCTTGATTGGCTGCTTGTGTACCTTTTCTGTGTCCTTCACTGTCACTATCGCTCCTCCTCTTGCACTTCTGCTGGGTTATTATTCTCATGTTTTACAGGTGTGATTTACATGATTTGTTTGAGACTGGGTTGTCGTGATTATTTGTGGAATTAAAGGCTCCATAAAAATTCTGTCAGCATCTGCAGGTTTCTTAAACTGGGTACAAATCTCAGCCCCCATCCACACGAAGCCAAAACGCTTATTGTTTCAAAAGCGTTCTTCATAAAGACGGAGCTGTTTCAGTAAATGTGTCCGTCCACATGAATTCACTTTATACGCCTGAAAACGATGTAGAACACATGCCAGGCCTGTTGGTGGCGCTGTGATGCCGTAACAGAAACAAGCGGGAACTGGCAGCGGGACTTTAAACATGCGCAGAAATCTGTATACGATGTAAACAGAAGAAGTATATTTTGCTGTAATAGCGATAATAGGGTGACTAGCTTCAGCAGTACACACACAACACTATACGGCACCATTGTTGTTGTCATTTTCTGAGTTTGGCGTATTTTGAGATCTTTGCACTCTGGTACCTAGGTTCAGAAATGATTGTTTTCAGACCCCCAAAATGCCGGCTTCGTGTGGATGATACACGGGTTTGATTAACTATTTGTGTGTTTAGGCCTGGGCTCGTCTTCGTGTGGATGGGGCCTCAGTTTCTTCTCATTTCACACTAACTTCTAGACCTCCTCGTAGTGGCTGCCTTTCAGTACCTGTTTGTTTACCTCTCTGTCACTTTCTAAATTGTTCTCTCCCCTTTCACGTCTCTTTCTCTACCTTTGTTTCTTTTTCCTGTAGTTTGACAGTATTCTGAAAGCACTTAGTCAAAGCAATGGAGTAGTCCTCCCTCCTTATGGCATCTGTCAGGTGAGCCTCTATTCTCTCTTTCCTTTCTTCCATCCCTGTCTGCTTTTTCTTTCTTTGCATCCCGCTGCTGTAAATAGCAGTTCCCCTTGTGGTAATACTGCACCCTCCGTCCCCATTCTGACCTCCCTCTTACATCAAGTACACTTCTGTCACACAGACCAGAAAGCACGGAAAAATTTAAGTGCAACTTCTTGCCATTCTGCTGTTTTGCTTTTAAATCCATGTCAAGGGAGAGCATTAATGGTTCATAAAGTGTGCATAGTTTTTTTTTTTTTTTTTTTCAGAGTTTGTTCAGTGTTATTGGTCATCTTAAGGAGTTATTTGGCTAAAATTGTTCAGTGTAGATCGCTGGCATTTTTAGTCTATTTTCTCATTGCTACTTTTCATGCACTTGTTCAAGAGTTGTTTTAAGATTGCACAGTATTGCAAATATCCTCACATTATAAGGTACTGGTCAGTATGTGTTGCTGAATTAACAGAGAAGGGTTATATTGTCAGTCATTGAAATTACATGTTCAGTGCTTTCATTTTGCAAATGTTTCAGAGAATGCGCGATGGCTGGGAACAGTGGGAAAAATTGGGGACATTGCACCAAAACTACTTTACAGCTACAGCTACTACCACAAGCAATGGAGGTTGCATGAGGGTGCTATATAAGACATTTAACACATGCCTACACACCGTAATGCAATCATTTGGACATATAAATGTATAGTTAGCGGAACTGAACCAACACTTTAATCCTTTTTAGTACCGCATTCAAAATATTTCCATTCAAGTACACACATAAAGTTTGCAACATCACTGTGGTCTTTCTGTTGCTTGTACAATAACTGCTCTTTTTTGTGGACATTAAACCAGTGTGTGCATTTTTGTGTGTGTCATCTCAGACCTTCACTGACGTGGACGCTGTGGGTTCTTCAATTCCACAGCTGCTGGAGGAGCCAAACAGCGAGCCTGTGTCTAACCCCGCTAGCGCTAACACTGCTACTAACCCTGAGTCTGTCGGTCACAACACTGACCTGCAGGTGTGTCTCTCTCTTTCAGTCTGCTTTCTCAAAACCTATCTTGTCTTTGTCATTCTTACCCCAGTCTGACCTTCTCACCAAGTTGTCATTGTACGCCTTAGTGTAATGACTCTGAGAATTCCACTGTCTTTTGCTGCATTTAATAATTTATACGTCGAAAAAAGCAGATTCAGTACAGCCCTTTTTTGATGTCTTAATGTGCCCTGCTTTCATACAAACTCCCTTTTGTCAAATGTGCTTACTGTCCTCCATTTCTCTCTATCTGTCTGGCTCATTTACCCTTTCTTTCTGCAGGACTACCCTGATACCAATGGCAATGAGAGTTCAATAGAGGAAAATAGGTGGGTTATTTGACTCCTCACTGATGTACTTATATGCTTTTATGGAGTCATGGAACAGAGGTTGCATATTTATGCATGGGAACTGGGAATAGTTGCCATTAAATTAAAAGCTGTTGCAGAATATGCGTACCTAGTTTATCTGTTAGCTACTATACGCTTAGAGTTTGGAGATAATGGATTTTTTGCAAGTGCAGACAGTTATCATAATGTCCAACTCCGACATCAGCTTCAACCGTGCATCATCTTATACTGTAGAGTATGCCTGCATTCCTTATTAATTCAGTTTAATAAGCAATACTACTGTTCCTCCTGTATATCCTTGTAGTGTAGCAATATATTTGCTTTTAAAGTGAAATGGTTAGTGTGGGTGATCAAATGTTTATGTGTGTGTTATCCTGCAGACCGCTGTCTTCCACAGAGAGCCTGCGACAGCTCTCACAGCAACTGAACGGCCTGGTCTCTGAGGTACAGTGTCACAGCCACCAATGTCATCCCATCTCTCTCTCTCTCTCTCTCTCTCTCACACACACACACACATTTCTTTGTCACATACAGTTAGGCTTTTAACAATAACACATCAACACTGATGTGCACTTTCAACCAGGGTATGTTGGATCTATTCTTGGCAGGAATGCACTGGAAGCAGCTTCAGTTTTGCCAGTCATTCCCAGTGGCCTCAAGCACACTGACAGCATCAACTGGTGCAAAAAAACCCAGCTTGATATATCCTCTCTGAACTTGGTTTGGTTTTGCAGAGTCAGCAGCTTTTTGTGAAGTTTTAGAGACACAGTTGATATTAAATTGTTTTCTTATTGTCAATAAGATACTCTTGGCCTATATTGTGTTGATGTACAAGTCTTACTGCAGCTTACTAATCAAATTATCCATCTGCAATGTATTCACTTCGTTTTAGCTTTAACCTTGTAGCAACATAATTCTTCAGTCATGCACATTTATTACTTTCCCTATGAACCTATGAAAGCTTACAGATACAGTCTAACTCTAAACAGTTGTGTCCCATGTTGTCATGTAGGACATTCACTGTCAAGGTCTTACTGCTGCATAGAACTTCAAACACATGAGAAATTGTCTGTGCTGGAAGTGCATTAACGTAGCTGTCATTGTGTAATTCCAGTCATCTGCTGCGTATGTGAATGGAGATAGTGCACCTACTGTCAGTGAGAGAGAACTGGAGGTAAGATGGAAACCATGGATTTTCTGTTAACTGATATTTTTAAACCTTAGTTGAAATATGTTCAGTCATACAATAGAATCTTAATGCTGTGTAATGTACAGTAAAATGCCAACCACATAATGTCAAGAATATTTACTTCACAGTATAACCAGGGCTTCGTAAATAGGATCATTTTAAGACACAGTGCTACTATATAAAGTGAGAGGTAATTCAGTATCAACATACTACAATGCCCAAATTGATTTCCTAGGGCACTGCTTATTTATTGGTAGAGGATACCTGCTTGTTAGCTGGTTGTCTGAAATAGTAAGCTTCATTTTTGCAGTTTTAGCAGTGTAATTTACCACAAACTTACTGTAATGGTGACCGTTCTTGCTTTGTGTAATTTAATTAACCACCCCCCTCAAATTACATCACATGCACTCACCCAAGTGAGCCTGTATGGAATTAAGGAAGATGAGACGCTAAAGAAGACATAAATATCAAACTATTGAAGCTCCTGTAAATCGACAGAGTGGAGCAAATGGAGGTTCTGGGAATAACGACAGTATACTAATATGTTTTGTCCCTTTGTATTTGTGGGAAGTGGTTTTTCTGGTAAGGGCTGTAGTAGAGAAAGCACACTGTTGTCCAAATATCTCCGTTGTGCCCTTTTGCTCAGTAATGTTATCATAATTACCACACTGCAGGATGACTCTGAATTTGGCCCATTAAATGGCACTTGGAAGCTTTTTGCACTGGGCAGGGACTTTGTATTACAGTCGAGGTTATGTGGACCCTGCGCACCTCTTTCAGAAGACACTTAAATAGATTGTTAAGAAGGTTCCACTGCTTCTTAACTGCCTCCATTATTCAGTTTAACAGCCATCATGGGTTTTAATTATTTGCTTTACTTGTCATTATTGAAAGCACATTTTACACCACTTATTATGGTGCTATTGTTTGCATCCATGTTAATAATTCACATTTGAATTTCTCTCCTCCTCCTCCTCTCATGTTCTCTTTGTTTGACTTTTGCCACTGCACTTTATCCCTCTCTTCTTTTTTATTTATTTATTCTTTTGCCTTTCCCGGATGCATGTGTGCACGTGATAGAGTCGGAACCAGGAGCTGGCAGCCGCCCTGGAATCCAGCAACCTAACAAACTCTCAGCTCAATACCAAGCTAGACCAGCTGGTAAGAAGCTGTGTGTATGCGTATCCGTGTGTGCACCTTTGTGTGACTGGAGTAACCCCTTTCCTACCCCTCCACAATTTATTACATCAGTGCATGTATTGTAATGCATTCTGCATGTCATCTTGAGTAACCATGACCAGGAGGAAGTCATGCATGGTTTTCATGTTATTGATTTATCTTTTACTTAGGTTGACTCATGTAGTACATTTCTACAAAGTATACAGCATAAGGAGCCCTTCAGGTGCACGTTTCGGCCAGAGCTGTCGTAACTTGATGGTAGATGCCTAATTGTAAGGTCTTGTCAAGCCAGTTTAGCACACTAACCCCAATAATCTCAAAACTTCAAACAAGCAAGAGTTTACCATAACATAAATAATAGAGCAGGTTTAATATTTCAGTACTTTACCCTATCAGTGTCCTGTCTGGCATGCAGATGAGGTCTTTGCCAGAATTATAGCTATGTTTTAAAGGCTAAAGTTGTGTTACACTGCTGGGATGATGGAAAAAAGCTTTGATCTTTCTTAAACTTAAATTTGTAACCTGTTTGTCTGGCAGGCACAGCAATCTCAGGGGCTCACAGAACAGCTGCAAAAGGTAGACAGTTTTTCTCTCTCTCTGCTTGACTGTCTGTTCACTCCTGTCTCCAATTTTTGTCTGACCTGCTGGGGATTCGGTTCATGACGTTTGTTTTTCTCTTCATTCAGGAGCGAAAAGAATTTGAACAGAGATTTTCAAAAGAGCAGGGAGCCATGCGGGAGCAATTACAGGTAAATTCTCTTACCTAAATTGAAATAAATTGAATTTGTCTGATGGTGCATTTCTTGCGTTTCTAAAGCAAAGTCATTACAGGAAAAACTAGTAAAAAAAAAGTCTCATTGTATTGCAGTATAACATATTGGTGTATAATGTCAGAGTGCATGGTGTCACCTTCATATAAAATGGATAGAAAGGTGATACAAGAACCCCCCCTCCCCATTCCAACCCTCCCTGTCCTAATCGCTCACCCTGACAAGAATAAATTGCGTAGGAAGGCTGAAGCACTCAGTGTAATTACTCTGTAAAGACTTGTGTTAGTAGGTGTTGTGATTTGCTGAGGGACTTGTAGTAAAGTCAGTTGGCATTACTGTGTCTCAAGAAGAACTGTGCTCTTTGTTCACTTGTCCTCTCCCAAGGTTCATATCCAGACCATTGGTATTCTCGTATCAGAGAAATCGGAGCTACAAACAGCACTACAGTACACACAACAGGCTGCACGGCAGAAAACAGGTGTGTGTCTGTGTGTGGGTTATGATGAATGTGGCAAGATCTTACCCCCACAGCAGTTACTTAACAGTGTGTGTCTATGTTTCTCTTTCGGTTGTGTGTCTGTGTGTAGCTGAGGCAGACGAGCTAAACAACCGTCTACAGGCAACAAAGCAGAGAGTGTCAGAGCTGGAGAGAACTCTCTCCTCTGTCTCAACACAGCAGAAACAGTTTGAAAAGGTAAAAAATACTACAGTAATCTGTCCCTTTACATAGCATTCACTGAGGAATGAGGGATGCAGATGGAATATAACATATAAGACACAGCTATTACTTACATTCTTCTTTTGACTTGTTTTAAATAGCTCTCTGAGGTGTTTTTGTCACACTGTCTATGTCATGTTTAATGTTTGTTTTTATTTTTGTCTCCAGCACAACAAAGATCTTGAAAAGGAAAGAGACAGCCTGAGACTGGAAGTGTTCAGACTAAAGTAAGTCACTTTACCCTAACACACTTAAGGAGATGTACATCTTAACATTTCCACAGCAGACGATTTGCTAACATTTCCTTTGATACTAAAGATGATATTTCAATTAAATGTCATTGTATGTAATGCAGCAGATGGCATGAGAATCACATAGGTTAGAAATATTATCTCCATATGTGTGTTCACAGCAATTTGAGTGAGGAGTCGAAACAGCAGAGCTCAGAGCTGTCAGAGCAGTTAAAATTGAGTACACAGGACAATGGCGCAATGAGGCTAGAGGTAGAAGATCTTCGCAAGAGGCTCGAGATCGCTGACCTTATGTTACAACAGGTAGGTAATTGGAAGTGATGGAATGACTCTACATCCTGTCTGTGCACAAAAGACAATGTTTGGAATTAGTTTTATTCTAGAGCAGTAAACATTTGCTGCTGACGGTGTAATCAGATGTCACTTTTTATGTGTTGCCGGCATTTCACTCCAACATTTTTTTCCTTCTTATTTCTCTCCAGTGCTCCAGTCAGTCAGATCCCACCAGTGCTAACCAGCAGGTCCAGTTACTGCTGGAAGAGAAGCAGCAGATGGAGGCACACAGTCACCAGGTTTAGGACCTTTCTCTTACACTTAATATGTGTTGTACTACTTGCATGTCTGTATGTGGATATGAATGTGAACGATTGTCAGCAGTTACAGCAGCACAAGATAGATTAACTACCCAAAAGTAGCTCTGCGACCTTTCTTTTTTGATTTACATCATCTCATATCATATAATTTTCTTATCCGTGACCCATATTATGTCATCTACCCTTCCTACCTTTTCTTTTTCTTCTGTATTTGATTATGTAATACAGAAAGGTCAAAACTCACCCAATAGACTACTGTGAAATTGATGTCTAAGCTCCTCACTGCTTATAATTGTAAAGTCTTGTTTAATTAACACCATTTTAACCTTCACATTTGTAATGGTGTAGCTGATGGAGTCTATCGCCCAGCTGAGGACGGAGAGAGACTGTTACGCTGAGCAGATCCAGGAGGAGGGCCGTGTATGGAAGGACAAAACAGAACAGCTGCTAACACAGGTATAGTAACATCAGCATGGATTATGTTTGACTACAGCTTTGAAAATAGTGATAAGTTCTTAGCTATTGTTTTTATTTTGAATAATTTATTGATGTGTCGATTTCTGTGTCCATCAAGGTGTCTTTGGTGGCAGAGGAGAGGGACAGAAATATTAACCGAGTTCAAGAACTGGAAGCCAGCATTGCAGAGCTGAAAAATGCTGCAGGTGAGAAGTATACACAACCCTCTTCTGCTGCTTTTTTCCTCAATAGTTTTCATCCCCTCCTCGATGTGAAGAACACTTTTGACAAATGAGCGATTCTATTACCAGAGAGGGTTCTCTTCCAGCAATATACACCTTGTAGTATATATTGTAGAGCTTCTAAGATCAAGGGGAGCAAACCTCACAAAAAAGCAGACTGGAGCATACTGATGGATTTGCAGCCTTGATTTAAACATACTGATACACTTACACTTTGATTACTAGTGTCAGAATGTTTATCACTGCCAAAATATTTGTCTACTAAAGGCAGTAAATCAGCCAGTGTGCACCAGTCTTTTGCTTTTCCCAGTGGGGTTAACTTCAGCTATAGGTATTATGGAGCATTATTAGGTTGGCATACCATTTAAAGTTTAACATATAAATTGTAGCTTTCAAAATAATGGCAACATGCAGTTGACAGAGCTACTGTAGTCCAGTGAATTTCTCTGTACTAAACTGATTAAACTTGACAACCGTCATTCTTTGCCTCTAGCGTTATCGTCCCAGGAAAAAGAAGCTCAGGATGGTGCAGAGCCTCAGTCCTCAGGGCCGTCAGAAAGCGAGGTGGCTCTGCAGGAGGCCCTCAACAGTCTACAGCAGGAGAAAGATGCTGTTACTGCACAGTACCAGGCACAGGTATGCGTAACACTGCTTTCCCCAAACGTCTTGTTATATAAAGGAATTTAATGTGATCCATATACAGTGTTATAATGGTATTTTGTTCTTAACCTCTTAAAAGAAGCACAAATTAACTTCTCTTTACTAAATGTTTCAAAGATCAATAGTGCCTCCATTGTACCACTTAGGTTGGATTTTTCTTTAATTCTCTTCTGTAATATTTCCCCCAGCTGCGAGATAATGAGCAGCTGAGCCGCCTGTGTTCAGAGCAGGAGACACGTCTGGGGGAGTTTGAGCGGCAGGTGGAGAACCAAACCCAGGAGGCGGAGGACCGCCGGCGCATGTTGGAGGATGTTCAATCAGACAAGGCCACGATTAGCCGTGCTCTCACCCAGAACCGTACACTGAAGGACCAGCTGGCTGAGCTACAGAACGGTTTTGTCAAACTGGTGAGACTGACAATCTTACTGTCCATCTGTTCTTTTTAGATGACACATATACTGGTAATGATATACTTCTGCTCTACACTGTCTCTGTTTCAACTTATCACAGTGATCATATTCCTAAGCTTTTCATCTTCCTACGTCCTGCTGCCCTCTTTTCATTGGTTTTAATAGTTTTGTGTCTCAATTTATCTTCCTCCATCTTTGTCATGTCTTTGTTTTTAGTATGATCAATAGCTCTGTGAAAAAGGCTGACTGTTCATAAATTAGTAAAGTGCACTCATAACCTGAGTATTCCATTTGAGGGTGTAAGACTGCTGTCTTTAAGCCAAAATTCCTGTTGCTCCTTTGTTCTGACAGACTAATGAGAACATGGAGTTGACTACTGCCATCCAATCAGAGCAACATGTGAAAAAAGAACTGGCTCGCAGAATGGGTGAATTGCAAGAAGAGCTGCACAACACCAAAGAGCAGGTAAGATCCTACAGAAGCCCGCTGATGGATTTTCATATTGTTGCATTAGCAGCTTTTGCTTGTTTGCTGTCTTTGTTATCAGTCATACAATCTATTTTCTTTTTAATCTATACTTGGTGTCTCTGTGTGTGTGAAAATAGCATCCAGAAAGACGTTTATTTACTTGGTATTTGACAACAGTGATTGTGATGTCAGTGGACAAGTATCTGCCTCTTTCTGGTATTAATTCCCCTCGTCATTTCCTTGCCTCTAGCTGGAGCTGAAATGTAATGAGACTCAGGGTGTGATGGAGCAGAGGGATCAGGTGGTGGCCCACCTGCAGCAGTACTGTGCTGGCTACCAGGCCCTGGCCTCAGAGAGGGAACAGCTCCACCAACAGTATCTGCAGCAGAGCCAGCTGATGGATCGATTGCAGCACGATGAAAGTCATGGCCGTGTGCAGCTGGAGATCAGTCACAATCAGCTCAAACAAGCCCAGGTGTGTATTTCACGATTAAGACCTTGTTCATATGACCGTTGGTGATCAGTCTGTAAACATCGTTCAGTATATAAAACTATGTACAGACTGTTTCACAGGGTCTGTAGTCTCTATATACTAATGTTAATATTTAGCCAAGTCACATAATTATAGAGCGAATTTGAGTTTTAAATGTGTTTTTTGTCTCAAACACACATTAACTTGTTTTGAATGTCTGTCTACTCCTACAGGAGCACTTAGAACAGTTAGTCAAAGACAATGAGCAGCTGAAGACTGAGGTGAAGGAGTTGCTCAACAGCTCAGCTCTTGTGACATCAACCAGAGACCAGGGTAAGTTTTCTTTATTACTGGTATGTTTATTTACTGACGCTGTTCAAGCCTTTTCTAATAAATTTGATTGTCTTCCCTCATCCTTTTGAAATCTGTTTCCAGAATTGACTTATATTTGTTATTATTTGTGGTTATGACTGACACGCTCAACAGCTTAATGGCTTTCTTGTTTTACTTTGTTTCATTTGAAAGAAATAAAACAAAGGCATTGAAACTGAAAACTGCAGTTTCTCTTGAGAAAGAAAGATTCTGTGTCATTGATGTGAAGCACCTGTCACCTTCTAAAAGCAGGGCTGCAGTTTTAGTCTAACCTGTACCAACTAAAGACGAGCAAAGAGCAGCAGTTTCTAACCTCCAAAGACAAGCTGTTGTAAACAAGAGAGTCATAACTGCTGCCTGTGGGAAATTAGTATTACAGGTGTTTTGCTTTGTCATGTCATTTAGGAGATGGAGTTGAAAGCCAGTCCCTGGAAGAGATCCCAAATCAGTCCTCCTCCATAGTTATCCCTGAGGACTTTGAGAGCCAGAAAGAAATGGTAAGCAGGGTGATGAATGTTGTACCTCCAAACATACAAATGCAAATATGTTTTATATGTGTTTTTTTTTTCTTCTTCTTTGCCTTTCATTACACATCTTGAAGATGTAAATCAAGTTTAAAGTTGACATTTGCATGTCCAGTGCAATGCCAGTGTGAAAGATGCGTTTTAATTTTTTAGTGCAGGCTACTTTACGACATAAAAAGTTTGTCCATAGCCCTTTTTGACCATGTTCCTTTACTCCCTCTCATCATCCTCATTGCCTCATCATGTCTGCCCACAGGAGGAATTTATCCGTGGAGCTCTGGCTCAGGTAGAAGCAGAGAGGGACGAGGCCAGAAGGCAACTGGAAGAGGAGCACAGGCTCCACATGGCTGCCCGGCACCAGGCCGCTGTGGCCCTCAGTTTTGAGCAGCAACACAGCAGCCACCAACCTGTTCACCACCATGATCATGGCCATGATCATGGCCATGATCATGATCATGGTCAGGACCATCACAGTCACTGTGAACACAGTCATGAGCATTCAGGTTAGAAACACAGGAGGGTGTGGTTGTGTGCAAGCTTGCAAATGTTTGTGCAATTATAAGCCCAAGACTACACTGAAGAGTAATGAGTGTGTGTGACTAAGTACTTGTTTACATTTTGTAATAGTTTCTGATTATGAAGATTATGGGTTGTGCATTATGCAAACATTCAGTTTACTCTGCTATGTTGAAGGAGGAGTACCAGTGGAAGTTCATCAGGCCCTGCAAGCTGCAATGGAGAAGCTTCAACAGCGTTTTACCTCCCTCATGCAAGAGAAAGCTGACCTGAAAGAGAGGGTGGAGGAACTGGAGCACCGCTGCATCCAGTTGTCTGGAGAGACCGACACTATAGGTGACACTAAATAATAGAACAATGTCCTTTTGTTAATGTTCTGAATGTCAACTTTATCTGCTTCTTTATATGTAAATGCTTTATTACCATACTCATTTCTGTTATCTGAATGTGTTTCCAGGGGAGTACATAGCCCTCTACCAGAGCCAGCGGGCAATCATGAAGCAAAAACACCAAGAGAAAGAGCAATACATCAGCATGCTGGCCCAGGACAAGGAGGAAATGAAGGTACTGTCTAGACACTTTATAATGTAAAGGACGTAGTACAGTCAATAACCTCTGAACAGTATAATGGAATGCCG
>OMNN01002627.1:0-10134 GCA_900302755.1 Chromis chromis | reverse complement strand
ACACATTTTGGCCTCTAACTATGAAACCCTTTCATTATTATTTTCATTATTGGTTAATAAGCTGATTTGTTTATATCGTCTATCTCAGCTGACCAAAAAACAAATACATGGCAGACTAATTCACTTGTCTTTCCCATATAAAAAATAAATAAATTGCATAGGGCAGGAATGTGCATGTTAAAACGTTTCAAAACTTACAAAAATACATTTATTTATGACATTTTGGTGACAGACCATCACGCAAAAATGCAAATAAGTGTGTTTTTGTAAGTTAGTTAACCTGCAGCAGTCTGAAACCAAACATATCAAAGCATCTTAAACAATTTAAACACTTTCAGTAAACAACTTGGGTTCAAACCTGCAGCAGGACTCATGCATGGTTTCACTTCATTCAGACTATCTCATCTGAAGGTCCATTTAGAAGCTGTTTGGTGTGTTTGATTGTATCACACAGTCTTCATCAGCAGTTTACTCAGCTGCCATGGAGATGGAGATGTTTAAACTGTCCATTATTCTGAGCAGATTCTCTTTGTTAAACATGTAAAGCAATGGTGGGACGCAATTTACTACATTTACTTAAGTACTGTGCTTAAGAGGTACAATTTTGAGGCACTTGTACTTGAGTATTTCCATGTTTCAACTGATATTTCTGAGGCAAATGTTCTACTTCACAACATTTATTTAACACCTTTAGTTATTTTCAAGTCAAAGATTTTACACAATTGATAATATAACACACATTTAATATATATGGTTGTTTTCAAACCTTTTTCCTTTTGAGGTCTTATAAAAAGCAGCGTGTAGTCGAGGTCAGTTTAGATCAATGAGTTTAAACAGCTTCACTACATGCAGATTTTTTTCCCACTCTAAGCTTCTCTCATGGTGCCATTTAATAAGTGTTAAAATAAGCCAGATTAGAATTTTAAAAAAATCATATTTGTGTATCAGAACTTAGTTTTTTCCTCATTCTTCTCCCATGAATCATCTAACATCACATGGGTTTATCTGCCATTCATGTATATAAGACTTCATTACATTAAGTGGTTCAAACTGGCTCTACCTGCAGCAGCTTCAACAATAACACACTGATGCTTCACTATTAATAATTGATGTCATATATAATCATACATTAATCAGAAGGGCCAAATCAGCACTTTTACTTAAGTACTTTGAATACATTTTTCTGCTGATACTTATGTAGTTTTACTGAAGTAGGGTATATTTACTTATAATGGAGTACTTTGTTGTATTTGTACTTTTACTGAAGTAATCGATCTGAATAGTTCTTCCACCACTGGTCTAAAGAGATCACTTGAACCATTTATTGAACACCATTTATAGAGACAGTAAGTGATCGATCCAAGGAATCAAAATTGATTATTGGGTAGACATAAAATTACATAATTGTGTATTTTTTGCTCTTGTAGTCTTGTAAGTGTATCAACAGTGAATATTGTAATCAATTACTAATTACTAAATTTGCTGTTTTTCTGTTTTGTTCAAAGCTCCTTTGAAATTCAATTCACTTTCATTATCAGATCCCGTGTAGCTGTGATGCTGTTTACCACTAGAAAAAAAAAAGAAGAAGAAGCAGACACTTCACTCGTTACACTGAGGTTTTTAATGTGTTGACAGAGCACAGCAGTCCTGCAGGTTAAAGTCACCGTTTCATCGGTTTGAATGAGATGCAGGACCTGGTTTCTGCAGGAATTCACACATTCACACTGTCCCTCCCTGCTATTCTACACACAGAGGGGGCAAGAAAAAAACAAAAAAAAACACCCTCTCGGCTACAAGCAAAAGTATCAAACAACCTGCCAACGTCCATATACATCACTGTAGTTTGTTTTTTTTAAGGATTTTTCAAACATTATTTCTTTATACTCATTTATTCATAATAATTTAAATATTCAGCAGTTTCATACAATGCAGACTAAATTCTCTAGACAGTGGAAGTACGAGTCCAATAAGATGCACCACACATATACATAATAACACATTAAGATATGTCCAGAATAAACTATTTACCGTTAAATAAGAAGTAGAATATGCTTGCTTTGCAGTACCGTGATGCACAGATGGGTTCCAAAAAAGGGTTTTAAATGGATAGAATGACATCATTTGGGGTACAGAGGGCGGACCTTTCTCGTGGCTGTTATTGGGAGGTCAAAATACGACACGTTACGCCGACAGTGGAGTTCGATGGTAGAAAAGGGGGGATGAAAACATAAGTTCGATGTGAGGGTGACACACGAGGAGCTAGTTTTATGCATAGACCGTGGCTGTTTTCATGTTCTCACTCACCCCCGTGACCACTGAGAGAAGGAAGAAAGGAACAAAAGAGAAAAAAAAAGGAAAAGAAAATGACAAATGATCAACCTGGAAAGTTTTCTTGTCAGTATATCAGAAATCTTTGACGCATAATGTGATGGACGCTGACTGAGAATCACTTTTCCCATTCGGGGCCTCACTCTCTGTGAATAAACAACATGTATAAGAAGCTATCTAACAGTCTCAAGGTGCAACCCAGGCTAGGAATTCCTTTCCTCTCAGGCTCAGAAATGTTTTATGTGAGTTTTGTAACGTCTGCCCAAGGACATCCTATATATATTTATATATATATATATTTATATTGCACATTCTATTTAGATCCAGCCTCCATAAGATAATGCGGTAACGATGTTTCTGTGAAAATGAGAAGAGGAACGAGAGGAAAGCGCCATGGGAGGCATCCTTTATATGTCAGAAAAGACTGAGAAACCGTTTTCTTGCATAGATTCTGTGGAAGCGCAGACAACAGCAGGTGGTTGTGACATAGTTGTGTATTAATCCACTACACAGGAGAGTGTATTTAACAGGGACAGGCAGAAGAAAAACAAAAAAATCAGAAGATCCCTCAGGTGATTTCTCCTCCTGTCCTACTGCAACAGAGAAAGAAGGGGAGGAAATGGAAGGATGAAGAGTCTGTCCATTCCTTCCTTATTTCATTCAAGCTATTCTCCTTCCTATGAGTGATGGAGTGAGTCGTGGTGGGAAGTTAAGATTAGTTTCAGAAGAGAGGAGGTAAAAGGGAAGAGTGGATGTGGGGGTTTCTTCTAAGAGTCGAATGGCGGCAGGGGGCTCTCAGGGCGAGAAGACCCGCCTTTGTTTGGCCGGCTGTTTTAGGCGAAAAGAGAAAAAAATAGAGAGACAATAAAAGAAGATCACATTTGGCAGGATGGAGGAGTGAAACATCCCAAAATCATACAGGTGAGGAGACACCGGGGATATCTCCAGCTCAAAACTACTGGTATCATTGAAAAACACAACCTATCTTGTCTGTGTCTTGATTGAATGTGATTAAAGTGTGTCCTCGCATGTGATTTTCGGGGGGGAACCACAATTACAGATCAAAACCCGACTACAACAGTGAGAAATGAGAAGATACACAGAGTTTTGAAGATGCAAAAATCCAGTCCGGCTCAGCTTGCATCACCTCACTTAAAGAAATACTTCACCTGTGGGTTTGCTACTTTTAACTCATGGCCTGAAATGCTGCAAAGGAGGAAAACATGTATGACTTCATAGAGAGCAGAGATGCAGGGAAGTTTTTACAATTTTCAAAACATGCATCAAGCTACTAGCATAATATAGAAGCAGTATGATGTAAGATCGGTCAGTATGCTGGCAAAACTGAATCTTTTTTGGACGTATTGTTTAGTTTTCTGTCATTTTCTGTATTTTCAGCATGACAGTGTGATTCTATGATACAAATATTGAATTTTCTGGTGAAGTATTTCTTTATAGAGAGAGAAAACATTAAAGAAACATGAGATAAAACGAATATTAATGAAAGGAACATAAGTCAGAATACCCATTAGAAATACTCAGGCATATCGTCATGCTAAATTTGTGTACCCCCTTAGTTTAAAAGCAGGAAAATATTCTGCATGTTTGCTTGTATATACCATATATATATGTGTGTGTGTGTGTTTATGAAAGCAGGTGTGTGTGTGTGTGTGTGTGTGTGTGTGCGTGTGCGTGTGCGTGTGCGTGTGTGTGTGTGTGTGTGTGTGTGTGTGTGTGTGTGTGTACATTATTGCATACACTAGTTGTTTCATATGGTTTATTTCAGAGTCCCTAAATAGTTTATTTAAATTCTGAGGGTGCAACGTGTTTGAATGTGAGTCATGCAAGTGTGTTTCAAGTATTCCGCATCTCTGTGTGACAACAGAGCACTGAGGGAAGAGAAGAGAGAGGCATGGCTTGTTGCAAAGGGAGAGGCGGGAGCAGGAGAAGGAGGCCGGTGCAGGTCGGATGAGGCAGAAAACGGCAGGAGGGTGGCGCTGTTGTCTGTGGTCCCTCATCCAGAGGGGGAGGAAACACGTGGAGGAGGGAGGGAGGTCTAGTGGGTTGGAGAAGGCGGGGGTCTCCGACTGAACACACAGGAACAGATACACAGAGGAGAGGAGAGGATGGATTAGTGTTCTAAAGGTGTTGTTTTTGTCTTTTGTCTTCAGGTTCAGGTTTTGGGGCCCCCATGTGGACATTCATGCAAATACACAGAGATACTGCATCTCCACTCACAAAGACGATCATTTAGATCATGAGATAACACATGGAGGAATCCCAAACACATCACAAATAAATCACTTAACATGGCCTCAAAGCAGATACTGTATGCACCTGAGGCCACATGAAAGCAGAGTTACTGCCTACTGTTCTTTAACCCTCTGAACCTCAAAAAGTTGCTGGCATCTTTTAAAAATCACCAAAAATACTCCCTTTGACCAAGTCAGAAACTGTAAAGACAGAAAGAACTGTCAGATTTTCAACTTTCCAACAGTAGCTGAACTACTCATCTGTGTTTCTGGGCATCATCAATGATGAAGCCACTCGGATGAGAGGCAAAACGTCTTTACAGACATATTACTGAGTCCAGTTGCCTTCGATTGAATTGCCCAGAATGACTATGACCTGGATGAATGAGAACATTTACAGACATACTCATCTGTGATGCAACATTCTAATAGAAAACTATTTTTCTGCATAAACAAAAACAAAAAAAAACATTTTTTTTTTTTTTTTAATGATTTAGGGCATGATATTTGTACTTCTAGCCATTGTTGTGTCCATAGAGGTGCAGGACTTTATACTGCAGTCAAAAATGAGTCCACAGTGAGTAAAAATGTGACAGGAGTGAAGAAACATCCAGCAACTGATAGGGTTCAAAGAGTTCAGTACAGTAACATGCAGTTTTACGGATTACTTATAAAGCTCTGCTTTTCATTAATAAACACATTTGCTACATGAGAGCAAAGACCCTGAAAATTTTAGATGAACAATCAAAGGACATTCATTTAAAATACCCTCCAAACAAGTAGCTCATAGTACAGTAATTATGTAACAGGTTCACAAGGTGATAAACAAAAAAGCATATATGAACGTTTTCAAGGGAATAGTTTCGTAAGTGTTTTCCAACACGTACAGTTTTAAACTACTTTCTTCTGAGGAAATAGTTCTTTTTTTTGCTTGTAGTATAATCTGTGAGCCCTGACCTCACTGGACAAAGGCTCCCCCTCCTCACAAATCCCAATTTAACCCCTGCATACAGCAACCATCCTGGACATTTGAGTTGAATCCTATCTAATGCTGCTGCACACTGAGAAAATTCCTCTTTTCTGTTCTGATACCCCGTTAAAACACAAATTAGCACCAACTCCAAAAGCGACCAAAATCAGCTCAGACATTGATGCAAACACAAACATTGATTGAACTGTGTTTGCCCATGCAGCGCTCTGAGAAGAGAACAGAAAAACTGAGACATCATGCAGTGACAGAATGTCTTCTGAGAGGTTGATGCTAATGATGATGATGATGATGATGGGGGACAGTACCAAACGTACCAGAAACGTTAGTCCTCATTGGTCAGTGATAGTGATTCTGCAGGAGGAACCATAGTTATGTGTGGGACAGAGGTGTGGTGAGGGAGAGGAGGATGAAGAGGAGGAAGAGGAAGAGAGAAAAGGAGTGCAAACAGTTACAGTGCAGGAAACGACCAACGTCGCGTGTGCTCAGCTCTCAGTCAGGACTGAATAGAATACAGGAAAATAATTTGGATGAAAAAAACACTTTAAACTTTTCCATCAGATTATCCAGTGAGAGCTTTGCTCAGCGATGTTAGAGTCCGCTACAGTAAAATAGGCAAGCTGCTATTCAGACAATGGTTAAGTTAGCTAGCTCACAAACACAAGCAAGCACAAGACAAACTTTACAGGAGCAAAGCCACAAACAGTTAATGGAGACCAGAAAGTAAAACCCTCACTTTTTAAATTCCCTTTTAACTCTCAAACTAGTCACTGACTTGCTTTGAAACAAAACTATTTGCTATTCAGATGAGAACTGTGGTGAGGTGGATGTAAGTAATGAACAGTGTTACTGATGATGCTTTACAGTGTGTTGGAAGGTCAGAGGTGGCAGAAAGATAAGAACAAGTGTAGGTGAAGGGAGGAAGTCAGATGTTAACCCAAAACCAAAAGAGAAAAGGACCACTGATTATGAGTTACAGTTCTATCACTGTCTATCCATCTATTAGGGATTGCTGTCAATCTATTCTTCTATTAATCTATTCTCTATCACAACCAGTGCTCTCCACTTTCATTTACCTCCTTCATCCCCTCATCCAGGAGTCTTCACATCCCCCTTAGTAACAGAGAGCATCCACACTTCAGCTTGGATCACATTAAAGTATTTTAAACTATGGCTTGGATGTCAGTGTCCTGGTAAGATCTGCTGGTAGAGTTGAAAACGGGTTGAAAGATCTCAGGTTTTCACTCACCTGGGCACACTTGGGGGTGCACGGTTAGGCCTGGAGGGCACGGTGGGTGGAGGCCCACTGTAAGGGTCCGGAGAAGCTCCGGGGCGAGATGGGACTGGAGGTCCCCCAGCAGGAGGAGGCCCAGGTGGAGGTCCACGGGAGCCTGGACGGGCAGGAGGTCCTGGTGGAGCCCTACGGTTTGGAGTTGGACTAGTGGCTGGAGACCTGGAGGAGAAAGCAGACGGGAGGAGAAGATCAGAGAAAACATCAATGCTGGATCTTAACCCATCTACTTAAAATTCATCAGCTGCCTCTGTCTTATTTTCACGGTGCCCTACCTTCCTCCGGAGCTGCCTCGCTGCACCTGCAGCCAGGAGTCGTCCACAGGCGGCGGCATGGCAGTGGTCACAGTGGATGTGCTGATGTCGCCGATGATGCTGAGAGCTTCCTTCAGGGCGAAGTACATCCTCAGCATCTCATCGCGGTGCTGGGCCTGTTCCTGAGACTCCTCCATCAGAGTGTTCTGGTCACCACAGGAGTACAGCTGGGCCAGCAGGTCAGCATTGATGAACTCCTTCGTCTAAAGAGGGGAAAATGTGTTGGAAATGTTCAAAATACAACTTTCAAATCTGACTAAAGGGGGAGTTTTCTGCATGTCACAGCTAACAATAACGTTACTGCATCCCACACTGATGACTCACATTGTTGATCATGAGGTGCATGATGGTCTTCGGCATCAAATCACGAACTGTCTTGTTGACGATGGACATGTAGGAGTCAACCAGGTTGCGGATGGTCTCCACCTGCCGCTCCAGCTGAGGATCCATGCTGTGCATGAAGTTGTCTGAGCCGTTTTCATCACTACCCTCACTCTGTGGAGTCAAATTTAGACTTTGACTGTAGTGAAAAACACCATCGCAAGACACAATAAACTAAACAGAAAGAGGATAATTGCACAGCAGAAAACTGTCCTTTTGTCTGGATGTTTTGTGTGCACACTGACTGCAGAGACCTTTGTACCAAAATAGCAGCTGCACGTGGAAACAACCACACAGTTTATGCATCAACACTATTTTAAGCTTGTTATTGCACCTGCATGGTTAGAATAAGGCCATAAGTGATTCACAAATGTAACTATGATTGCTATGATTGTGATTACATTACTAATATTTCATTAAAATTTACTATCACTGGAAGTAGTGTTTTAAAATAAATGTTATGGATAAAATTGTAACTAGGTAGAACTTAGTCTCTTTGATCACACTATGTATCCTGATGCCTCAAAACTAAATTCTGCTGATGACACTGAATAACTAATTACTCACATTAATCAAATGGCCAACATATTAGTGTTAAAAAACACAAAGATGATGAAAACGTATGGTGTAGACCAGAAGAACATACCTTTCCTTCCTTATCCTACAAGGTCAAACGGCAATGAGAGATAGAAGACATTGAAAAGGACAGATAGCGCATGAGACACAAGACAACATTAAAATGTACTACAAATAAACATTGCAACAACAACCGAAATAACTAATGTACAAAAATTATTTTAATTAACTTCATATATTTATGTGATCTGGAAAAAAAAAGTGTTTGGCTGTAAATGTATTTTCATACTGTCATACATGTATATTCACACTGTGTGTAAAAGGGGAAATACAGGAAGGTTTTCACAGCCTTGGCATGTGTGCGTGTGTTTTTAAATAAACCTTACCGTGACCCTTTCAGGATAAACTCCAGCTCTGAGGAAGGAGGCCTTCCATGCATCGACATCTTCCTGGCTCTCACATGCCAGCTCCAGCTGACGGTAGTCCTTATACACGTTTCTGCAGACACACAACGAGATCAAAGCACTCTGAATGTGCCATTTGAGCAGCGATACATCTTCCTACCAGTGGTGGAAAGTGACATAATTGTACTTTCTTTGAGTAAAATTTTGAGGAACCTCTACTTTACTTGAGTATTTTAATCACTACATTATATTTACTTCTATTACTCCACTATGAATGTGAAGCATTTTTTACTGCATTACACTTATTTCACAGTTAGGATTACTTTTTGGCTTGAGATTTTATACACAAAATATACACTGATCAGCCACAACATTATGACCACTATAATGCACCCCACCACATGGCAAAAACATCAAACAATCAGGAACATCTTGAGGAACATGACAATGACCCAAGATGTTGATTTGACCTCCAAACTTCGACAAAATGGTCGAATAATATTAGAATTTGACACTGACTGGAAAGGCATGTTACTTTTTTTTTTTTCTTAAATCATCCAAATGACACTATTTATCAGAGCCAGAAACACTAAAAACAGAAAGAATCATTGGATTTTCAACTGTCTCTTTTGTCATATGCCGTTAAATTGGAGGATGACCCAAATCTAAGCTTTAAGTCGTGATATTTAATGAAATACAGTTTATTCTACATGTCTCAGTTAAAAACTCATCAAAAATAAACAATTGGTATTAAGTAGATTTTGTAAAAAAAAAAATAAAATAAAATTCTGAGCTCCTCGGTGCAACCATGGCGCCATTAATGACTCAACTACGACTAACAGTCATGTAAAAAAAAAAAAGGGGGGGGACATTTTCGCTAAGCTGGGCTGAACTGCAGGCTGTGTTTACACAGAGCAGAGATGAGACAAGGATGTAAACAGTGAAATATCTATAGTATGTAGAGTCACCTTTTTTCCAGTATTTGAACTTGGTAGAGAAAGTAATGTTGTTATGTGATCAGTAACATGTATCTGATGTGTGTGTGTATAATAAAACCTCTGTTCGGTGTTGAAGAGAGCAAAGATATGCTTGCTGGACATGAAGCCTTTCTCCACATCGCGCAGCTTCAGGTTGTCCACCTGCAGCATGTACTTCTTCTCTTTCTCCTGCAGAGGGAGGAAGAGAGACACGCCGGTGAGGAAAAAAAGAGAGTCACTGCGAGGGTGAGGAATTTAGTTAGAGTAAAGACGGTCATAGAATTGCACCGACACTGTAGGTGAGACCAAAGCAGCTCGAGAAGCCAACAGTGCAGATGCTGTATTATGATGATTGAGGTCGAATAAACCTAAAGCTAAATGTACATATAGATTTCATAAGTGGGTAAGATTTTGTAGGAGAAGCAATCATGGAGGAAAAAATTATAAAAACTAGACCAAAAGAAACAAAAAGAAAGCAGATGAAAGAACTCAGGGGAAATCAGGAGCACTCACATTAAGTTCTACAGCAGACAAAAAAGGGAAGAAAAAAGTAAAGGAGATGGATGGGAAAGTCGTACACAGTCTGTGAGTCTGTGGTTTTGATTACAGTTGTGCCGAGTTAA
>OMNN01002624.1:0-10346 GCA_900302755.1 Chromis chromis | reverse complement strand
ATCTCCCTCCCCCATTCCCATCTTCTGTCTCCTTAATAAGTTATTGGAGCAGGAGAAACCAATGTATTAGGCCAGTCCCGGAGCACAGAGGGAGAACACAATGACTGCAGAAGGTCAAATCTAATAGATCCATCAAGAACAAGAGATTTGTTTTCATTTGAAAGGGGAGCAGGATTTGGACTTTGTGTGCATCAAAGTGAGAGAAAAACAAGAAGAAAATGCTGCTTCGTTGACTAATGGAGGCACCATTTTGTAAAAAAAAAAAATCATTTTGTGGTCAGGGGGAAGCATCAGTCCTGAGGTCTGACTTTAGCACCAAACAAGACATGAATCTCTGATTAATTCTACAACTCCATTGATTTGCAGTTCACCACAGAACCCAGTGAGGTTCCACTCGTAACACCAGCGGAGTAAGCATTCCAGCCGAAGCCACAGATCTGACTTAATATTTGCTAAAGCGTCAAGCTTCTTTTATGCCTAACAAGGATGATGAATATAAACATGAATTGCAGAGGTGTAGCAGACTGATTCGGGGCGTAATGAGTCTGAATTTATTGAAGACATGGCTGCACTTTGAAGGCCAAACACTTTGATATTTGAGAACAGATGAGCCACTTGCCTCCGCCCCTTCCTGGTGTATTTTTGTCCACCACATCCGAAGTAATGTAAGGTCACATGATGTGAAGAGACTGAACTGCTGTCATTTTCCCTTACTGTCTTAAAAATATCTGCCTTTCTTTCTCATGCTCTGCCGGTAACCCTTTCACTTCGCTGGTTTCTGTTTGAAATCTTCGCAGCGGTGCAAAATCTGCAGACTAATGCCGAAGATGCGACTCTCAAGAACGATGCCATGACAAGGATGATGAAAAGGATTTTTTACTTGGAGTCGCAGTGTACTTGCACTTGAGCTCAGAATTCTATGTGCTTTACCCTGCTCAAATACCTCAAATCCTTGAGCAGGTGCTTAAGTGCCCATGTTATTGAGGGGCCAGTGGCAATTTATGGGGGAGTTTTACATTTCTGCCTTCACAAGTAAAATCCTCCCTTCTTTTTAAACCCCACGAGTGCTTTATTCACTGTGAATATCTCTCCATATGCAGCAGGGGATGCAGTTCCTTGTTAATACATTCCACTCTGTTAAACAAAAGGAATAGGCAATGTACCCTCGTAAGTTGAGCCACAGTGTGTTTCTCCCATCGTCGAATGACTTAATCATGAGAAACCATTGAGGTCTTTTTTCTCTCCCTTTGTTAGCTAAAAGAATTCTCTGAATAAAACAGCTTGATTATTCTTTCTGTTGAATAAGGTAGCAACACAACAATGGTTGACATTATACTCTTAGAATCTGCTTCCTTTTGCCCCAAGGAGTAGCAGTCTTTAATCTTTTTGAACACTAATCCAAAACTCTTCTGTATTCATCTTCATCTTCCCTGTTTCTCCTCTCACAAACTGCAGCCCTGATTCCTCTTTTCTTTTCCGCTGCTGAGCATGCAGTAACTTTTTTTTTAAATGTTTTTGCCTGTACCTGAGAGTTCATTTCTGAGTTCATCTTTCACGCTCCTCAAACAGATGACTTGAAATAGTCAAATGATATTGATCTGCTGTACTTCTCCAACAGCAGTTATCAAGGAAGGACAGTCAGAACAGCTCCCAGCATAGCGTTTCCAGCCACCGGAGCGCCCACACAGACTCGCCCATGCACCCGTCCCTGGCGCCCCCTCTCAGCGAGAGCAGTGCTCCCCCGCCTCCCTCACAGCCCTTGCCAGGCCTCCCGTCCCAAGACTCCCCGGCAGATGGGACCATCCAGAGAAAACCGGACCCCTTTAAGATCTGGGCCCAGTCCAGGAGCATGTATGAAAGTAGGCGTAAGTATATACATTTTTGGTGGCGGTTGGATGAGGGCTGCATGGGGTGTTGGCTCGGTGGAGACCCTTGGTGTGTTTAGATGGTACTGCACTTTTTGGAGCGAGATTTGTGCATGTAAGTAACAAAAGCAACAATAATCTGACCTTTTCTTGTGCTCATGTTCGGTCTTTGGAAAGGGATGTGGTCTCTTTTTGGTGCTTGGGGGACATATGCGGATTTACTCTCTAATATACACTTGCCAGGTACACAAAGTAAAACTAGTAGTCTAATACAACAACCGTACATGTAATCCTGCCTTTGTGAAAGCTACAGATCGGTCCCTCTCTGGTATTACTGCAGAACTGTTGCATTAGGCTTAGTTTTAGCTTGGTGTACCTAATAAACTGGCAACTGTAAATAAGTACTGCATGCATGAATATAGATGAAACTAACTTAGATTAGAATTTAGATTTCCTTTGGGTTATCCATTAGCTATACCTGCTTTATCCTGTAGAGGGGTGAGGGGTTGGAGCATATCTCAGCTGACATTGGCCTTGGACATGTCGCCAGTCCATCACAGGGCTGACACAAAGCGACAGACAACCGTGCACGCTCACACTCTTCACACCTAAGACTGATTTAGAATCGCCATTTAACCTACCATGCATGTCTTTGGCATGTGAGAAGGAACCAGAGCACCCACAGAAAACCCACACACACACGGGGAGAACAAGTTAAATCCACAAGTTAAGGCCGCAGCCGACAATCAGGTTCAAACTCAGAAGTTTCTTGGTGACAGTGAGGTTACAGTGACAGTTACGGTCAACTAAATATAATTTATAAATGCACTCATTAATTGTCTTGAGCAGTGGTTTACTGCTGATATCTGTATCTGAATGTAAAGCAAGAGTTAGCAGGTCATTAGCTTATCGTAACTCACATAGAAAGTAGGGAGACGCGGTTAGTCTGGCTTTGTTTAAAGTACTTTTTACATTTCTGTTTGTGAAACAAGATATGAAGTGATAATTATAATTATTATATAACATTTTTAAATTACTAACAGTTTTAAAACTCGCTGTCAAGATTTATTTCATCTTGGACAAATCCAATATTGCTGTTTCTCCTTGTTCCAATTCTGTGTGCTGAGCTAAGCTAATCATCTGCTGGCGCTAGCTTCACATTTAGCATATAGACAAGATAGTGGTGTCAATATTCTCATGTGACTCTCTGCAAGAAAGTGAGAAACATATTTCCCAAAAGAGTTACACTATTAAAACAATTCTTCAGAACTGAATGAACACCCTGGTCACTTTTCCCTAAAAGTTGCAACAGCAATTTAACTAGGTCTGAGCTAGTAACGTTGCTTATTGGTGGATAGGCACGTAAAAATTAAGTATGATGTATTTTGAAACATGTTAAGTGATTTGGGGAGGCTTTTTCCACATTTCAGCACCACTATTGTTCCAAAAACATCACAGAGACACAGTTTACATCACAAAACACCTTTCTCATTAACTTTGCTCTGCAATTTCATGTCTAATACACACTTAAATGTCCATAAATCTAAAACCTTACTGCGATGAAGAGTCTGCAACAGGTCAGATTACTAGAATGAATGTAATCCGAGTTTTGATAAACGTTAACAGGGGCTAAACCTCTTGCTTCCTGCTGTTTGTAGGAGTCTTTCGTTTGAGTTTGAATCAAACAGCAGCAGGATCCACATGAGCATCTCCAAAACAAGAGACATTAATTACCTAAACCTATAACTTATCCCGAACATGGACACTGGTTCAGGCTAGGACCTAACAGCAAGTTTTATCGTGTACTTTTCTGCACCTCAGACAGGTGAGCTGTCGATCACAGATTCACAGTTTATCAGCTGCAGTTAAATCATTTGATACAAAGCAGCCATCAGGTGTCGGGATAGTTTTATTTTACTTGAAGTAAAAGACTGATCTGTTTACTAAATGTCAAGTTTTTTATTACTAAGATTTATTTTTTTGTATTTTGGACATTTGTAGTAGTGTGTAAGGAAACTTCCCATAACTACATATAGAACATGACCCGATCATTAAATCAAAATATGGCAGTAGGTAGCCACACATAAACAGAATTTTTTGCGTTTAGGAAATCACTAATAAACTAAGCTGCTGGTTATCTGGACAGTTTGATAAGCTGCTATTATTCTTTTGTTTATTATTATGCATTGCGCATCACTGTGTGTACTGTCCAGTCTGGCGTGTATGACAAATAGCACGTACATACTGTGCCTCTCTCCATCACTGTGGTGGGTACGTGCGAATCCGAAGCCGTGAGGAACATTAACATTAAAAGTGACCTATGTCTGAATGACAGAATACTGTCACTTAAACAGATTGATGAAGCCAGCAATGTTACGTACCCCATGCCTGAAAAGGGCTTTAGATTTTATTGTCACTTGATTGTGACCGGCATTACAAGCGTAAATCTCCCACATGTTCTCGGTCCCGTCCTTTTAAAAATCCACTAGATGCTACTTTTGTCCAATTGCCGACACTGGCGCCATTGACACACTTTTACACTAGACTTCCCCTAAGAGGCACGCAGCGTATAATTAGCAGCAATAGCAGAGTGGATGTCAGTGGATTGCATAACCTCCACTACCCTCCCACCACCCTAATTGGGAGAGTTCCAATTAAAAAGAATAAGCCTCAGATCCACTGTCAGACAAGTTAAAAAACAAAGGCGTTTGGGGGGGGAAAAACAGGAATCTGCGAGGAGTGAAATTTTTTTTAGCTTTGAATCACTTGTCAAGGATTTTCATTATTTAGATGCCTACGAAGAAGAATGTGAGAAGAAGAGCTTAACATGTGCAAGTAGTGCAGACACCTGTTGGAAAGCTGCTGTGAATAGCTGAGAGGACAATAGTGTTTGATTTAAAAGGGAAATGAAGAATAGAGATGAAGAGGGAAAGAAACCAAGACCGAGGCGGGGGGAATGTGTCTACATACCTGTCCTAATGTGATGGAATCTCAACAGGGGATTTCTAAATTGCCTGAGTTACTTTGCTCTGTGCAAATGGAAAGACAAGGAAAGGGAGCACAAAAGGATAATGAACAGCGAATTGGTAGAAACACATAAATGGGATGTAAAAGAGAAATATCAGGACAAGCCTTGGCAGAAGAGGGGATTCTTAGGTGTAGAAAAGTTAAGGGAAACACCCAGAACGACAGAGAGGACAGCTGACCTGTACCAGCAGGTGCATTTTCTCTGCTTCCTCACGCTGCATTGAGCTCTCCGTCCTGAAATCCCTCAGTATTCACCCCATAGGGCTCAGGCCTTGGCTACAGCAGAGACATTTCTCTATGCAACATTCATGGTAATGAAAAGTTCTGCTGAGATCAAGGTCTTTAAAAACACCATGTGGCGAACAATTTCCATTGGCAAAAAAAAAAAAAAGTCCTCCCAAAAAACTCTCACAGCATTAATCTGCTCTAAAGAACCGAGGCCAGGGATGGTAGGAGACTCGCTCGTGCTTTATTGGACTTCATTTTGATTATTGCTGGGTTTAAAGATGTTCCCAGTTTAATTTCCTCACTGTGTTTGAACCATCCGTGCTCTTTATTTGCGGTACTCACTCATATCTCTGCATGGGACCGTCTATCTTTTTAAAATATTGATCCATCCATGCCTCGGTTGCCCCGCGGTGGGGATCACTTATGGATCTACTAATCGACAGGAGCGGGGTGCGTGCGGTTGACCCTCCTGAGTGCAGGTGCAGATTGCGACAGTTAGCCTTTGACTCTTCCTCTCCCAGTTCCTCCACAGTAACATTGTGATAGATTGGAAGAGATGGCTGCGACTCCACGGGGATTTTAACTGTTGACTGAAGGAACAGATTGGAAGCAGGCTGCTTATGCTTTCTGCCACCCCGCCGCCTCTTAGTGGCTTTAGCGGCCTGTGCTGGAGCGAAAGGGAAAAATCTCCCCAAGAGTTTGCTCAGAGCTGCATGTTTGTCAGCTCCTATAGCACAGCTCTGACCATACAAATGCATGCACGTACATCTATATGGGAAATACTATACACATACTCATGTGTGCACTGGGATAAGGCCACACACATGAGCTCTCACTCCTTTCCCCAGGCTCCCAGTAGTCCCCTGAGGGCCCCCCCACCAATCTCCACCGCTACATGAACCATGAGCTGTCAGTCGCTGCAGTGCAATGCCTCTTTTATAGCACGGCACCTTTCTAGTGACTCGCACACACACTCGCTTCTGTCTCTTGTGGGGATGAGTGAACTATGAACTAGCCACACTACTGTTCAATAATATATAGCCTCGTCCAGAATGTGTCCGCGCCTCCGTCAGATGGGATCCAGCATAAGCCAGAGTGGAAATGGATGCATTGCATGTCACACATCGCTTCATAAAAGAAACAGTGTAGTCCACTCCAGTATGCCCGGCCTGTGAGAACGTCACTGAGAATGTTTAAAAAAGCTAAAAGAAAGTATTATTTTTGGACATCAGAAGGGAGTTTTAGCAAGATTATTTCTAATTATGGAAACCAATGAATGAGAGGGATCAGATTTTTTTTTTTTCCACTGCCTGTCTAGATTTTGATAGTTTATTTAAACTTTATACTTATGCTCCAAACCCAAAATAGATCCTTTGTTATTTTTTGATGGATCGGTTGTTTGTTCTTTATTTCTAGTGCTACCTCAGCAACAAAGCTTAAAACAGTCGAGGGGACAGTTATTTGCATGTTGACACAAGCAAGCGGACAATTTGATTCCCTGTAGGTGCATTCATTACACTGTCTGCATAAATTTTGCCTGAGGGATTTAAACTAAACGTCTAATGGCATGCTAGTACTGGGTTCTTGTTGTACCGGTGCAGGGACAGGGAGTCCCCTGGGACAGCTGTATGCAGAAATGTTAATGGCAGTTTGTTGATTTCACAGTTCCAGACTTCCAGGAGCAGGACATTTTCCTGTGGAGGAAGGACACGGGGTTCGGCTTCAGGATCCTCGGAGGCAATGAGCCAGGAGAGCCTGTAAGTCTCTCTAAAAACTTTCCCCCTTCCCATCTCTCACAGAAGAAATATCTCCAGTTTGCTTTTCAATTTCCTCACTTTTCACAATATATATTTGTGTCAAATGTATAAACTCCACCCGACAAGATTCAGTGACTTAAATGAGAAGAGTGATATCCTCACCACTAGTCGGAGCAGCATCTGTAGGGTTTTCTCCCCCCTAGATCTGGCTTTCTGTTCATCTTCCTCCTCCGTGTAGTTCAGAGCTTATGCGGTGGATTCAGACGAGCTCATATTGGTGATTACTACAACACAGTTTCTCTTTGATCTGGCCAATGTAGCCGCAATCAGTCCAAGAAAAAGAAAGAAAAACAAGTCGCACACACACACAAGCCGTTTCTTTTTTTTTCCATTTTTTAAAAGAGTCAGTGTTGTTTGTTCTTGTTCGCTGGCCAGGACTGCATCTTTTTTTTTCCTCGAAGAAAAAAAGTAATGATTTACTTCAGAGCTTGGCTTGAGTTACTGTGGCAGGTTGGAGAGAAAAGTGAAGATGTAATACTGAGGTTTAAATTGTAGCAGGCATTTACTGCATGCCAAATTTATGGCTCCTGTTGAAACATGGGACTTTTTTGTATGGAGTCAATTTTAATGGAAAAAAAAACACGTTTGCTAAAGCATGATTTGAACTCTTTTCATGTATGCACTGCGAAAATGGACATCACACAGCTGTTTGCCCATTTGTAATGTTCATTTGTGAGAGTCATGTGCTCTGCCTGTCTTTCAGATATACATCGGCCACATAGTGAAGTACGGTGCGGCGGATGAGGACGGACGCCTGCGATCCGGCGATGAGCTGATATGTGTGGATGGCACGGCTGTGGTGGGCAAGTCGCACCAACTCGTGGTGCAACTGATGCAGCAGGCTGCCAAGCAGGGCCACGTCAACCTCACTGTGCGACGCAAAACCAGCTACGCCGGTAAGCAGAAAGTTGGTCGGGAAGGAGGAAGCAGCTTAGCCTGTTAAAGGCCTGCTGACAGGTCCAAAAGAGGTTTAATATATTTCTGCTGGATGAAGTTCAAAAACTCATTAAAGGCCTGCAAATTATGGCAAATTCACAAGGCAAGAGTGGGAAAACCGGGCCAATAAATAATTTTCTTGACACAGAACAAATAGTTTAACTTACAACAGCAAGGAAAGTTGGTTGCCAAGAAGCTGGAGGTTTGCAGCAAATCATGTAACAGCTCACAATATTTAAAGCTGACATCCTGTTAAAAAAACAAAAATGTCCCTATTGTCTTGTTTGTTGGTGAATTTTTATGAACAATTCCACATACATCGCATTTCTTGTGGCTTCTTCAGAGTAAAAGCCACCTTAACTTTTAACAGTTTATTGCTTATTGTGAAGCAGCAGTAGATTAATGTTCTGTCTACATTAGCAGTAACTTACCCCTCTGAACCCCAAGAAATTTCTGGATGTTTTTGCTCCGGTCGCATTTTTACTCACTGCACTCATTTTTCTCTGCAATATCAAGTACTGCACCTCTATGGAAACAGCACAACCATGGTAAGAAGTAGGGAGAATTCAAAAATGTCTTTGTGCAGCATAACACAGTTAGAAAACCATAAATCACAAAATAGAAAAAACTACAGTTGAACTTCTTGGATTATTTATTTTACAAAAATTAAATCATCATGTACAACATTTTTATCACCCCAAGTGTTCCCAATACTGGAGAAAAAGTCACTCTTTATACTATAGATATTCTACTACTAACATTTTGTCATTTATTTCCTTACCTCCTATCTGTTTTGTGTAAACACAGCCTGCAGTTCTGCCGAGTTAAGCCAAATATTCCCTGAATTTTTGTCATGTGACAGTTGAATCGCTGTTGAATCACTAGTGGCTTTTCAGCTGCGTAGAGGAGTGCAGAATTTTTTGTTTTTTTTTACAGAATCTGGTCAAAGCATGGAGTTTATTTTGGCAATTTTGTAAAAGAGACACGTAGAATAAAGTGATTCTGATGAAATATCAAGATTTTAAGCTTAGATCTGGTTAAGTTTCCCAGCAGAACCGCACATCAAAGACGAGCAGTTGAAACACTGTCAGAAAGTTGAAAAACGGATGATTCTTCCTGTTCTTACAGTTCCTAGCTCTGATAAATAGTGTGATTTTTGGTGTTTTGTTTTGTTTTTTGTTTTTTTTTAAAACGAAAAGCATGCCTTTTAAACCCACTGGAGGGTTTTGAGGTTCAGAGTTAATAAATGTTTTCTCCTATCAATTGTGATGAAGATAGAGCTCCGGTAAGCTGTCAGATTGGTTCCATATTATTGCAGTTATCATATTTAATCAAATCGGTAATTGCATTTTTATATCAGCAGTGAATTTTATTATTTAACGAATCCAATTTGCGAACAAACTCAGATTGTGTTTGATTGCATTGTGATATTACAGCCCCTGATGCTACAATGCAACCGTATTCAGTTGCTAAAATGCACTCTGTACATTACGCCACAAAGAGCCACATTTATTCTAATCATAGTTCCATCAGGAGCCCGGGGCCCTGCTTACTATATGCAGGGGCTCCTTCCTCTGTACCAGGCTGGATGTGGAAGCGCTAAGCTGCTACCACAAGCAAACACCCTCACCCTCCACCCCATCACCGCATTCACAGCGCTCAGCCCCACTCCGCTCCTCAGCAGGCGATAAAGAAAGGCCCATAAATATGATGGAGAGGGTGGTCAACCTTCGGCCCAACGACAGCAGCCAGACATTAGTGCATTGCTGCTCCCCGTCTGCCTCAGAGCGTCGACAATATGAGGCGCCTTCCTTGAGCAGCTGTACAGGAAATGAAATGTGGAATGAAATGTCCAGATACAACAGGCAGACCATGCCTTCAGTTCATCTTTTGTTCGAAACCGATCAGAGAAGAGATTGTTGAAGAGGCCCTTCTTCCCAAGCTGTCTTGCCGGCTTTTTACCTTTTTGTTATCATAACAAGATAAACTAACTGTGCTGGGAGAGGAAAATGTCTTTGTTTATTTACATTTTTTGTCATTTTCAGATTGTACAGATGATGCAACATTTAGCCGTGGTGTCATATCTTGACAGTTTTGTTTTAATGTTATCTCACCTAATTATGCACCAGTTTCTTACTCCACTTTTTCTACACCGTTGTCTCCTAAACTTCTTACATAACAGTGACTGGCCTAATTTTTATCAGCTTGTCTTCATTTCCCTCTTGATCTTTTGGTGTTGTCTCCTGCATCTGTTCTGCCTCACCTTCCTATTTTCAATTTGTTGCTCTTTATTTCCTCCATAAATCTTCCTGTACTGTTCCAACTGTCCACTTTATATCTATGTCTTTCTCACTTTATCCTCCTCTGCCATCTCCAGTTAAAGCCGAGGGAGACGTGCCTCCATCACCGGCATCCTCGCACCACAGCAGCACCCAGGCGCCCAGCCTGACAGAGGACATCGGGAAGCGCACCC
>OMNN01002623.1:0-10502 GCA_900302755.1 Chromis chromis | reverse complement strand
TTCTTGTACGATGTGTCTCCCTAAAATTACATTGTTTTACTGTATTTAAATCAGCTAAAAAATATCCTTAAAGATATTTGTAGATATTTTCACCGGTTTCACAATTTTTTTTTAACAATACAGTGTCTCACCGTTTTTCTGGCCCCTTTACGGACCGATTTTCACATTTTTATGGGATTTATTTATTTATTTTTTACAGTGTGGTCAGCAATGAAACCAAGTAAACTGACAGTTACACGTTTATGCAGGATTCATCAGGGCCTGGTTGTGCTTTACAAGTTTGAACAACTTGATGCTTAACCACATTTGAAAGACAAAAATGTTTATAGTTGTTGCAAAAGGCCGTATTGAAGTTGTATTGGGAAGTTGGTAATGAGATAAAGGATCAAGGTGCAATAATTATTTAGACATGGGCATGACAACACGCTTTCTGATTCTCTCTCCTCAACGATTTTTGTAAATTATTCTATAAAGCATGGCAAAAGAAAGATAAAGGGACTAAAGTCTAATCTTGCTAACCACATACACCTGTCTGTTTACTGGTTAAAGTGGGTGTGAATGTTTTGGTTTTAGAAAAGCTTGAAATTGTCAGACAAGTCCCCACCTGTTCCGACATCAGAGGACTGTGTAGGTAGAGCTTCTGAAGCCGTTTCACCGACCAACAAGCCACTTCTGATGAAGCATACTGGCCTCTTAAACCCCCCCTACAGCCATTTTGGAGATCAAGGGAGAGCTCCAGAGCGACTGAGCGACAGAGAAAGAAACACTCCTCCTTCACACCTCCTTCTCCCCTTTCCTTCTCCATCCTCCCCTCTGTCACTCCCCAGCTCACACCTCACACTTCTCTGTCTTCCGTCGGCCTTTGCAGCCCTCTCCATTTCACCTCTTTCCCTCCCTTCCACATCCCTCTCTCTCCCCTGGCTCCTCTCCTTCTTTTTTCACCTCATCCTTTTCTCCCTGCCTCCCTCGGTGGGAAGAGAAAGGAACAGAGATGGTGCATCCGAGAGTGATGGAGCTCTGACAGGCTGATCCCTCTGCCCTCTCCCCAGGGCGTGCAGCTGTGCCCTGGCTCCGCGACGCCTACCTACCCAAACACACATCCACATGGAGTCGATGGCAGAAACACACACACACACCTACACACACATGCATGCATACATTTATAGAGCTACCGAGGGAGCACACATGTGCACTCACACCTCCGCTCTCCTCAACTAATACAGCACATGTGCATGTGTGTGTGCAGCTTTATATAAGTCGTCACATTTCTGTGCTGCACCTTGGATGAGCAGCAGAAACAAGGGATGCCAAGGAGGAGGTGATGAGTAATCCCAGAGTTACAGGTTTTTTCTTTGGCCCGATACCAAAATCATTGTCCAGGTTCAACAGATTTTTTGGGTGTTTTCATGTGAGTGTGCTACTAGAAAATCTTGCAGAAAAAGCTTGGCATCAAGTCTAAAAAGTTTTGTAGAGTTAAATATGATTCAAAATTAAGTCTTTAACAGTTTGTATTCATCATTTTGGCTTTTAACCATGTTTCATACACACACATGCAATGGTCAGTATTAAGTACCTGCTGAATATTTTTGGTTTAATTAAATAATCGTGTATATAATGATAGATGACAGTAAAAAACATTCATCACAGTTCTCCAGAGTCCAAGGTGACATATTTTAAGGTTTAGTTTTGCCTGGCAAACACTCCAAAATCCAACGATATTTGGTTTTAAGCACAAAAATAAAAGACAAAAACAGCAGATCTTCACATCGGGGCAGCAGCAACAATAGAATCTTTGTCATGTTGGTTAAAGATGACTTAATTATCAACATTTTCATCACCTCAGCTCTATTTACTGTAGCCAGGTATTATAGTACTTCCCTCTATCTGCCTGTAAATTTCCTCCACAAACTGTCTCCCAAATGGCCCATGAAGTACAACCTTCCCCTCTGTAAGGATTTGATCCGTGCCAAGTCCATTAGCGTAATCTGAAAAACAAAAGCAGCACTTCGTTTGCTATTCTCTCTTTCTCTCTCCACACACACACACACACGCTTCACATCTTCCATCAGCACTTTCACCAGTGCCCTGCTGTTATCTGGGGGATGTGATGTGCCATTTCTCTTTGAAGGCACTGTCACAGAACGGCTTATTTCCACCAGTCCTCCAGACGCGGGGCTCTCCGTCTCTGGCAGGGTTTTTCCATCCAAAAGACAAAGAACAGAGCTGCCCGGGCCTCGCTGCCTGGCTGACTGGCTGTCTCATTAGGAACAAGACAACAGAGGCAGCACAAAAGAGAGATGTATGCCATCCAGTGCAAAGTGGAAGGATGGAGAAAGTGAGCTAAAGTCATCGCTCTTGTGTTCTGTGTTCATTCCCGGCTGCTGATTTATCAACATTACAACAAGGGATTTCACATTAAAAGTTCGGTCGGCTGTTTTGTGCAAGAATATGGCAACAACTGCACAAACTCACTGTGTCACTTGTGTTAGGAGTGTGAGATACACTGTGAGCAGCAGCGACAGAATACACCGACTGTGGAGAAATATGATCAACGACAGCGGCTTGTTCGTGACAGAATTCCAGTGTTTTTCGGTGATGCCACGTTTCTCAGGTGTCTCCATTCGTCGGCGTGTTTGACAGAAACAGCTCTGCTTAAGACAGAAACACAGCCGCTCCTTACACAATCCTCAGGAAGTGTAAACATACAGTACATCTCACAGTTGAGGACAGTTTATTTTGGGAAGGTCTAAACCCAGTAAAACTATGGCATTTTTAAAGTGTTTCGACGTGAGCGTCTCTTATATAATGTTATGTTTACTTTGCTGGGGAGACTTACAGTATTTGGGAAAGCTGGTGACTGCACAGTTATCTTTAGCACTTCTGTTTTAATTCATAGCCTCTCCATCATCTCAGTTGTAATTTTAACTGACTTTAATTGAGATTCTTTAGTAATCTACACACTAGTTTGCTCTGCTCTTCATTGGGTATAGGCTATGGCACACAAAGAGCAGTTATGTAACTCATAGATCAGGATAAATAAAACGTATTTCCCATATTTCAAACATTTCTTTAAGATAAGCAGTTAAATTTTATTGAGCTAAGTTGTAGTTATTAGGATTCTGTATACTTCTATATAAGTTCTCTGGAGTCTTTTTATCCTGCAGGCACATTTTCCTCCCTTATTTTTGTTCTTTTTTATGTGTGGAAATTGTCTTAAATGCAATATAAGCAGCAACTTTCTACACTAAAACTCCACAGCAAACCAGATAACCACCGCCGAGGGTGTACATGCACGCACAAACCCACACACATGCTCAAATATTATGTTATTAAAGGGGTTTCACTTGACCCAGCGGCTGCTTCTGTGTGGTGGGAATGTATGCAACTGAATTCCTGTTCAAATTGTCTGTGTGTGTGTGTGTGTGAGCGTGTGTGTGTGTGTGTTATGTAAACCTCATTATCTCTATCACTACATCAAATTCTTATCATTAAGCCTCTCTGAGATCATAGAGCATTTGGAGGAACTTCAAAGTGGTACACAAACGCGCTGACAAATACCCAGAAATGTACACACACCAGTCATGCTACACTTACACGCCCAGAAACACACACGCACACATTGATAAGCACAAACAATCACAAACTGACAAACACAACGCTGATGTGATTGGTGTTGATTTACGACCCCTGTCATAATCAGGATAAGTCTGGGACCTTGAGTCAAAAGATATTTGATTGTATCCTTGAGCTTCACCCATCACAGCAGCTGCCTCATGAAAAATATATTTCTGTTCTGGCCACCAAGTTCACCAGTCCACCCCCTCTTCTCTTCTCTCTCTCTCTCTCTCCCCTGCCTGCTCTCACCCTCGACATCTCTCTCTCAGAACAGAAACTAGTTGCCATGGCTACAATCATTAACACATCTGGCATGGCTATCTGGCGCGCATACGGCAGAACGCAGACACACACACGGACGCACGTCTGCGCATGTACCCACGCAGCAAACAAACAACATGCATATGTAAAGAAAAAAAGCATTAATATGCATCATTTTGCTGTTCTCAGCTTCATGGCTGCAGTCTGGAGCTTGTGTGAGAGAGATAACGGGCGGAGGCTTGTTGGGGAGAAAATACAACAACGGAGAACTTTGGGCCTCGGTCATAATCCTATTGGTGAATTTAACCAAACCTCCTTTATCTTAATCCGTTTGGGAAATGGAGTTGGAGATGGAGAGGGTTTATAATATTGATATATTTAATGTTCTGCCTCAAAAAATTAATTCAAATGTCATTGTCTCACTGGATTCCTGAGGCTGAACAAACCTTGATGCTGTGTTTCAAAGTGTTTCAAAATCTGATAATGTCATGGATGATATTCTTGAACCCCTGAATTGCTGGTTCTCTTGCCCGCCATAAAGTCTTATTCGCAGGTGTGCTGGACAAAGACTGTATATAAACGATGGACGTAGCTTCCGGATCTGAAAAGTGAAACCAACGCAAAAGTGACTTTAACCAGCATTCTCTGGTCGGGTCCGACTCCTGTGGTTGCAAAAAGAGGTCAGATTGTATAGAGGTCTATACCCTTCTCACTTGATTTGTCACCTTTACTCACCTACGTATAAAAGATGGTCATAGTTTCCGGTCTGAAAAGTGAAGTCAATGCGAGAGTGACTTGAACCTGCATTCTTTCTAACGGCCAGCAGGGGGCAACTCCTCTAATTGCAGAAAGAGGTCAGATTGTATAGAAGCCTATGAGAAAATGGCTGATTTTTCCACTTGATTTGTTACCTCAGTAAACATTTTCCTAACAAATTTATGGTTTCAATTGCTCGTTTCCACTCTTCTTCAATATAGCAAGGTGTTCATTTTATTAATGACGATCCCATTTGGTGCAAATTCAGCAATAAGGCAGGGTATGTTTTAGGGTATGTGGCTATATTGTGATTGACAGCTTGCTACTGGCATATTTGGTTTCAAAAAACCACAGTGACAATAGTTAAGATCCATTTTAAAACTTCAGAACGAACCAATGGGAGACATTACCATGGCTAGATCCATATTTTGCATACAGTCTGTGGTGTTGGATCATAAATCGAGCAAAAAGGTTCATGGAAGGAGCACGTATTTGAACAAATATATATTTTGGTTACATAACAACAAAGAAATTGCCATTCTGAAATATACCCACTGAGGGTGTATTTCCACATACATAACTAATTGTATTGGCGCTTTCTTTTTAACAATTATTAAGGTCTAGTTTGCTCAGACACCACATACCATGAAATGCATGACATTCCACTCTGTCATCAACTGTCAATAGTTTCAACATCTTGTCTCCTGCTGCCATCGAAGAACCAGACTGACAGCGTTACCACTGAGGGTGGCAAGAATTACAAGAGCTATAAATGATTTAAACACAGAATACAGTTCTCTCTCAACACCAGAATCACTCACTGTGTAAAATGTGTATTTACAATCTACTGTATCTGCTCTTCTCCGTTACGCCTTGGTCTTCCCCATGCTACAAACCCCTTATCTAAAGGGCCACCTCGAATGCAGTTTTACCTCCAGCCCAGCTCAAATGATCTGGAACATACTCTTTGTGTATGTTTTGCTTATTTCATGAGACTATCTGTTTATGATCAGTGGCTTTCACCAGTGAAAACACATTTATCATAGGCTTGCCTCATTGCCACTACAGCACGGGAAGCAGAGATGAGCTTTATACCACAAACGGACGTTTCTCAAGGTGTCTTAACTGTGAACCACAAACCGGAGGATCACATCCACGCCCGCACAAACATACAAACCGACATTCCACTTCATAAGTCAAAACATGTTTCAGTGGGGAACACCTTCAATTAAAAGCCATAATAATGACTTCTGAGGAACACAACAGGAAAACTATGCATGTCACATACAGAGCATGTATCTCTGACACATTCACAGCTGTGAAGCAGTTTTGATTGTACAGCAGATGCCTGTGCGGTGCGTGCGTTTTGTTGCCCCCACCCTAACCCCTGAGGACATCCCCTCGCTTCCCATTATACACTCTCTCTCTCCACTTTACATACCACTGCTTTCCCCCCCTCCCCATCAGTCACCCACAGCAAAACAACCAGACCGACCAGTTGCAACATCAGGATTATAATGACTGGTGACTGACAGGCGGCGTTTCAGTTTTCTTTGGTAGCATTCCGGGTGAGGCTAAACAAATATTTCTCCGGCATGTCAGAGCCACAAACAGAGGAGAGATAAAAAAAAAATCTGAGCGCACTTGACAGTAGAATTGACAGGAAAAACAACCGGCTGAACGGTGTGTGCTTTAAACATATTGGCTCTTATGTAATAAAAACTGACTCAATCTTAAGAATAAATGATCAAATGAAACAAAACAAAAAACACAATAAAACACACCTTTACTCACTTTCTAATGGGTTCATCAACCTCACCCATGAATCATCCAACAACCTCTTACTTTCCTTACAAACACACATAAAAGGATAATCGGCTGAGCCTGAGCAACAAGAGAGCCAAAGCAAGGCGCACCAAGACAAAAGAAAAAGCTCTTCTTCTCCTTTCATACCTTTTTGCCTTTCTTCTTCCGATGGGCTCCTTTCCCGCCGCCTGCTTTCTCCTTAGCTTCCTCACTCATATTCGGAGATCTCCCCCGGTTCCTCTCCTCTCCTCACTTTCTTTTAAAATCCAGCATGTAGGAGCTTGTGGAATGGAGCGGCGGCTGTCTTCACTGGTGAAACGTTGCCACAGAAATGTCCATTTAGAAGCAGTGAGGGAAGGATTGTTCCATGCAGAGTGGGAGTGTGCGTGAAAGAGAGGAGAGACTGGGAGGACTGTGCTGATGCTCTCTCTCCCTCCTCCTCCTCCTCTTCCTCTCCTCTTCCTCTCCACGTTCACAAACACACTCGCGCACACTTGCAAGCACGCTCGCTGTGGTCCACTCCCACTTGCTGCCTTCGCCGTGCGCAATTGGCGACTCTCTCCGGCGCACTCAGAGGCAGGGTGTGGAGGCAGGAGGAGAGTGGAGAGATAGAGATGGAGGAGGAAGATGAGGAGGAGGAGGTGGACGAGAATATTGGCATGTATATGATGAAGGAAGACAGAAAAGACATAGAGACTGAATGAGTGTATTCCTGGGCTGGCTGTGGTGCTGCCTACCTGAGGCTGGAGACTGGAGACACTTTGCCAAAAGAAGAAAGACGCACGAGAAAATGGCACATAGGAAGAAAATACGCAAACAAAGAGAGCAAGAAAAGATAGAAAACTGGTGGATCAGACAGAAAGAAGGAGTGAAAAGAGTGTGTTGCCGGTGTTAGTGAAAGACAGAAGGTTGAGACAGAGAAAGAGAAAAGGGGGGCGTGATCCACACTTCACTCTGCCGGCTGGATGATCTCTGCTGTTGCTCTCCGCTCAGACGCTGTGATATGAAATGAGACTCTGCTCAAACAGGCCAGCGGAGTGACAGAGAGCGAGGGCAAAAGAAAGAGGGAGGAAGAGAGAGAGAGGGGATCATTAACACGATGCATCAGGTCCTTCCAGAAAAGGAAGTCTCCCCACGAGCTTCTGCCAGCAGGATCAGCTTACTGGAAACTGGAACAGAACTGCAACGAGCACTGACTGTCTGACTCACTGACTGGGTTAAAGAGTGTGTTAAAGTGCACCAGAGAGACAGGCAGGTGTAGATATGCACACAAGGTGGAGATTATCCAAAGAATTTCCAACCAATAATCATCAAAATGCCTGCGTGACGACTCAGAGACAAAAAAAAAAAAGGCAGAAAGACCACGCCTTCCCCGGCTTCAACAAGCTACAGCCCTCCACCAATGGAGCATCCAGCTAATGAGGCACAGGGTTGAGAGAGAGAGAAAGAGAGAAAAAAGGGAGAAAATGGGAACAAAAAGCTCAGAATGAGAGATCAGAAGCAGGGGTGGGGTGAGTGGAGGGTGAGGAACGGGGAGGAGAGAGAAACTGACAGTGGAAAATGGGAAAATGGGGAAGAGTGGAGCAGGGAGGGCGAAAAAAACACACAATGTGATATCAGTGAAACGAGGAGAGATGGAGAGGATGAAAGAACAAATGGAAAAAGCAAATGAGGAGTACCCAGAGGCGCAGAGAGGAAGGGTTTGTTGTGATTGTTGGCTAAACAACAGGTTCTTTATTCTGGGGTGTATATTGCTGTTAACCATCCGTCCGCCATCACCACCATGCTGCTGGATGTCAATCAGACCTTGGCACCCCCAACAGAAGGATCAGGACCAGAGTAGTGAGAATATTATAGAAAAAATATTTTATCAATGAAAAAGCACAAACAAACACGCTCAACTTGAAAACGTGACAAATGTGTTTCAGCAACAACTGACTGGTGAAACACTCCAGCAGTCAAATTCACACCAGTGAATTGTGACAAAAAATACTTTCACTCACAAACACATTCCTGTAGCTCGCACTGACAATGAAAGGGGCAATACTGATATTTCAGCCAGTATTTGCTTGTTCCAGAGGTTGTGTGTATCTCAGTAGATGAGTAGCTAGAAAGAAATGATATATCTGCAAATGAGAGATTGTCTTTGTCCACTATAGAGCACTGACATTTTGATTTTACAAATATGAATTCCTTTTTTTAGCAACCAAATTTAAGGGATTCTTGCCAAAAATATTGTTAAGAGTTTTGCTTTTATATAAAAATATACATAGACACATACACATACACCGATCAGGCATAACATTATGACCACCTGCCTAATATTGTAGTAAACTGAAAGCACCATGTACACTACTTTTTTTTTTACAGCAGATGATGGCAGAAAGTTGAGTTCATTCAGTCGTTTCACATGGTTTGAGTCAAAAGATTCACATGTTTTGTTACTTTAAAGTTATTTTTTGGCATAGGCTGGTAAAACTAATACATAGTAGTACAGTAGTACGAGTAGATAAGACATGGGAGTAAAAACATGTTCTCCTTTAAATAACCTTGTTTGTTTTTGTTAAATAAGAGTGCATTTATGTTTCTAGTAAAACAATGCATTAACTTTCATTTTGGCGTGTCCTGACAAATCTTACCGTGAAGGTGTCAATAAATAACTAATAAATAAAGTCTAAAAAATTCATAATTACAACAGGCGTGGTTTTAAATTTTGCGAATGTTATGCTATTTAAGGGTTGTGTGGGCTAAAATACACAGAAAGCCTGAATATCCTCAAATACAATAGTTCACTGTATGTTTACAATCAGGTTAGCAAACTTAAAATATACAAGAATTAAGATCAATGTAGGCCTATACGGTGAGTTATTGTTGTTAGAATGTGTAAGAAGCCACTAAATCTGTTATTTTACAGCCCGTTTCTTTTATTTCCAGGCCTTGCTGTAGCCTCACTGGCTATGTTTCCTCTTGGCTGGCTACTCTGCCCCATGAAAAGCCCTATAACCCCACTTCCTTTGCCACTAATCTTTATAGCCACGAGACACAACAAGCACTGGATGAAATCCGGCTGCACAATGACAGAGTAAGTAAATCAAACTAACAAATAGAACCAGTTAAACAAGTCTTGTCGTGGTTAATTATGAGCTTAAATGATCATGCTTAAAAACACATTCTTAATGATAAATGACAGTGAAAGAAGAGAGAAGCTGTGCCACACACCTGTTGATGCTGTTGGAAATTTCTCATTTTTGACAGAAAATGCCGACTAAAAATCTGTTTATTACACGGATTAGTGTAGTTTATGAACTCCTTCATGCACAAACTTAATCTTGATATCGCGCCAAACAGCTGTAAACCCTTTTTACTTGACTCTTTTCAACACGAGAACAGAATCTGGCAGCAGGATTTGCTTTCAATCAAGTTTTTTTTCCCCCAAACCCTAACACGTCAGTGAAAGCTGACAACTGATTACCAGCTTCAGCACCAGCGACACATGATGTCCTCCACTCAAGACCATCATCCTTCTCCCTGTCATTCCTCCCCTCACTCCATCTTCCCTCCATGTACAACATCAAGTCCTCAGAGTGATAGCAAAGACGGATTACACACATCTCCGCACATTAATCTGCAGCTGGATATGTACTCTCTGCTCCATTATGAATGCATGCGTGTGCTAAAGCCGACAAGGTTGTGTGCACATGTGATTTTGTGGGTGCTTATGCCAGATGTACACCGTGCATATTAGTGTGTTTCTGGGTGTGTGTGTGTGTTGCAGGGTGTGGTCCCTCCGAGTCTGTGCCAGGAGCAGTTATTATTGATTACCAGGAGGCAGCTCTATCAGCCGGGCCTTTATTAGGATTTTAAAACCCCTTCACCTCACACTGGGAAACGCTGCAAATTCATGAAAAATTTAAAACCGTGCACATGAGTTTCAAGCAAATAACATAGCTTTGTGTTAAAATAAATACAATAATACAGCAAGATAAAGGTACACTGTCGTCTGATGCAACAGAATTGCAACTAAAATCATAAAATGTTCGGTTTTTGTTGGAAGTTTTAGAAAC
>OMNN01002614.1:9926-24026 GCA_900302755.1 Chromis chromis | reverse complement strand
CTTTAAAGCTGATGCTTTAAAATTTTATTGATTGGTAATAATTAAAGCTCGGTGCAGATTCTGAATAATTAAAAGTTAACCTAATTCTGTATCTCTGGTAGCTACAACACTGGGCCTGTGAAGTTGAAACATTTGGCAAGATTATGTCAGGACTTATGTAGAAAAACAGGTGGTTTAACAGTATGCTCTTATCATTTCTCTTCGCAATTTCTTCCATTGTTCCTGAAAGAAAAAAAAAGTATTAGGAAGATTTGTCCTCATATTACCCCTACTGGATGGAAACATTAACCCCTTCTTCAACAAGTTTCTGCTTTGTGTTTTTTTTTATTTTTTACTGTCCATATTGGCAAGGTGGTTTCTTACCAGAAATAAAAATCAATGTAACAGCCAGTCAGTGCAGAGTAGTTGCTCTGTACTGCTCTGATTGAGACATCCTTGGTCACAATGTACCCTGTGACAAGATTTGTAAAGGAACGCTGTGCAATGACTTCTTTCGTACCTTTGACTGACTTAGTGCCAGTGTAGTCGGGGAAGGACTGCAGAAAAAAAAAGCAAAGAAAAACAACACAAATTGTTAAAGAAGTAAAAATAATGCACTGAGGACAAAGTAAAACATGCAATTAATACAATTCAGGTGATAATCATTTGACAAGTACAAATGTAGCATATGTACTAAATCGACTGTTATGTGGTGTTTTTCTTTTTTCTGATACGTGTTGTTGCTGCAGTGTCCTCAGTCTTTTTCTTTTTTTTTTTTTAGAACAGAAGTGACAACAGAATGAAAGGTGCCACCTGCCTTTTTCCTTTCAACCGACTGAAAGCACAAATGTGTTTTTTTTGCTTACTTGGAATATGGTCCTTTACTGCACTAAAAGGACCATACTCCATTAAATTTCAAATTCAGAGACAAATTGTACAAGTTAGGCTAATGCAGACTTTTTAGAATATTAAGATGTCTGAGTAACGTATGCGTGTGTGTCTCTTAAGACAGTATGTCCAAGACAGTATGTTCCCATCAGTAAATGGGGTTTATGCTATAAATTCAGTGAGAAGCTTAGCTACATTGAAGTTCTTTCTTCTTTTTTTTTCTTTTTCTTAAAGCATGTATTAGGATCAAGGGAAATTTGAAACTACTTAAAATTAAGCAGCTTATGCCTTTTTGTCAAGTAGGGTCTAATCGGGGTAATTTAAGCCATATGCTATATTCAGTGACTAGCTTAAAGTGTCAGCCATGACCAACTTAACAGAAAGTTAGGCTCAGTGTTCCCCTGCTCTTCCATTTGCATGTTCCAAGCACCTGTTGATAAAGCCACAGTCAAAGGATGAAAGGCGGAGAAAGAATTTGACTTCAGCAGCAATCTTCATACCTTGAGGCTGCAGTTTGTCTGTTACTCTGTTTGCCACTGCGAAGCCGCATGTACAGTGTAAATATATGACCAAACAGAGCAATCATTTGCTTTCACCACTGTGTGACAGTAAGGGCATTGTATTTTTTATATAAATTTAACTGTTGCAGCATACACAGGAGCATAAGACAAACAGAATAATGAAAAGCTTTGTACTGAACATACTTTGACTTGATGTTTATATTTTCCCAGTCATTGTTTATTCCCATGGCGTTTCTGGCAAAGTGTGAACCTATAATAAGCATGCTTTGCAATTGAGCTGGCTTCTCTTTCATTTTTCATTTTTTCATTTTTCTTTTTTGCATGTTGTTTTTCTCTGATTCTTTCACAGCCTCAAGATAATAATGCATTTGATTTTACCTGTAATTGAGTCGTCCTCTCTCTTTTTCTTTTCTTCACATTTACGTGGCACATGGATGTGTTTCTATGTGCTTTTAGGAATGTATGTGTCCCTGAATATATGTGGGTGTGTTTCAGTGTCTGCAGAGAATCTGGAAAAGAGCCTCAGGCAGATGGAGAGGCAGCTGCTGCAGCTGGAGAGAGACCTGGAGACTTTCTCCTCCCCCGATGACCCCAACGACATGTTTTTCACCAAAATGGCTATATCCTTTACATGTATATGCATACTCTGCACCGCTCGGAGGTATTATTCAGCGAGTTTACTGTAATGAATAAAACAGAACAAAAGTTTGAAGAGTAATACTGAAACTGAATTTATATATTGACATTTTTCACTTGCAACAGAGCAGGTTTTCTATCTTATCAAGTTGAGTTGAACTTCTGGTATACAAGGAAGCAACTCTCAAGTCTTTGGTTGGTCAAACACCTCCACTAATGTGCTTTACCTTTTATTTATTTAAAACTAATGTGCTATTTTTGCATTAGTTTGACTTTGACACTCCCTCCTCTTATTGCTTTGCTGTTTTTTTGTATTGAAAATTTTGAGCTGTAAAAGTGATTCTACCCCTCTCCCTCCAAATCTGAGTTTTCCAGCATTTTTCATACATAAGGACTATCCTCACACACCTGTTTGGGATAACTAAAAAAAACAAAAAAAAAAACAGCGTATAATATGCTGTTTAAACACCAAAGAAAACGGAGACAGGGATGCGTAGTCTTTCCACCCTTGGTCACCCTTGGTTTCCTTCCTACTGTCAATGATGTGTACAAGTGATGACTGGCATCCCATTCCATAGTCAAGTTATTGCACCAGCACACCTCTCACTTATTTTTGAAGGGTACTTAAGACCGAGGGCAACTTCAAAATGAAGGGACGGGTTTGTGCGGGTGAATTATGATGGCTTTGACTTCCTGTCATTCTCTTTTACTCACAGTGTCAGACATTGCTGTTTATTGCTGGGGACAGAACAAGAGCAATATGTTAGGTTTGATCAAATTGTCATTTAATAATAACAACAACAAAAAACGCTAAAGTACAGGCACACAAATGCACAACTTCTTTTATACCATTTCAGTAGCCATTTGGGATATCTTGGTCCATTGCTGACAGCTGTCTATATTTGTTTGACTGCAGTATAAATTATTTAATGTCTTCTGAGGTAGCTCCAGAGGATCAGGTTGACAGGTATGTCTCAGGCCAGGTGCGTAAGTGTGTGTTCAATAATACACCCTGTACCTAGCCCCCTTCATGTAGTTTTGATCAATAGCCTAGGGGCTGGGGCACTGATGGCTTGTGCTGTAGTAGTTACCTGAGAACTTGAGTGCAACACAGAAAGGCTCACTGAGAATGGATTTGACAGCGCTGTCTTTTTTCTGCTTTGCTTTCCAATTCCAGGTGCCTTGCACAAAGTGTCTTAGCCCTGATTAAAAACTCCATGAAATATAACGTAGATGAGCAACTTAAGTGAATAGCTAAGCGTCAAGGGTCTCATTTTTTACAACAGACTGCCGGTAAAACCAGAAAGTCAGCTTGACGTACACAGGCCCTCTGGGCTTAACTGTGCCATCACAAATGCTCTATTAAAATTTTGTGTTTTAGGCTGCTCAGAGATTGTATTTACTCTAAAGCCACCCATATGTGAACCTCATATATTTTTTGGTTCTTCGGTGATGCCAGACGTCTGCCACATATTTATCATTTAGTTGCCCAGAACAGTTTTTGAATTAACAAACAAAAAACACAAAAACAACAAGAACTGTACTAACTTTCAAAAGTGTTTTTATTTTGATCCTGAGACCAATTCCTTTACTAATTTACCTATGAATATGCTAAATCATGTTTTTATAATGAAGCTCTGTCAAAAGAATTGCGTATCATTTTTCTTTAGTGAATACATAATTATTACCTGATTCCCAGTCATCCAGGACATAAAAAGTCCAAAAGTACTTGGTCAAAGTCAAAGGCAAGGGCATTCGCTGTTTTATTGTTGAAGACGTTTCAACAATAAAACGTTTCACTGCTCCTCCTGAAGAAGCCTCTCGAAAAATGACACAATCATGTTAAAAATTTATACATGGCAGCTGCAACTGATGAAGTTTGCTGCATGGTGACAGTCATTATTTTGATCAGCGTAATCCACAGTCAGCAGTCGAACACGAGAAGCTGGGAGTGTCACATTGGTGACATTGAAAATTCCATTTTCACTTCATGCGCCTGTTACTGTTACTCTGTTATTGGTCTAGTGTTACACTTCTGAATCTGCACCGAGCTTGTAAAGGTAGCAGATTAGAACTGGGGGAGAATCGGGCAAAGAATGAGCAAATGAAGAAAGGGAGAATGAAATATGATGGAACAGAGGGGGTGGAAGAGAATTCTTGAGAATGAGCAGCAGCAGACCACTACTTTCTCTGGAATAGGGAAGAAGTCTGGAGAGGGGGAACAAGAGGAGAGATATTTCACACCCCACGATACTTATCAACCACAGCTCTCAGCTATTTTTTCTTTTCTCTCTCTCTCTCTCTCTCTCTCTCTTGCTTTCTGTCACCCGCTTAGACTTTCCTCATGCTTCTTTCCCTCAGCTCCTGGCTTGGAAAGATATTACTGACAAGTCAATCTGGGAGGAGTGCCTATTCAACAGCATTTACCCAGCTGTGAATAGGTAGTCCCATCCCCAGCCAGATTCAGCTGAGGCCAAACCTCAAATAGGTCCATCAATTGAGCTATAATGAAGGGGCACAATAGGAGCCAGAGAGGCTGCCCACACACTTGTGTGATACCACACACACACAGTCACTGTTGCCTCTTATCTGCCATAAGACGATAGTACTACAGCCATTAGCAGAACGGATGGTTAGGGACCACAGTCTATATTAGGGACGCATCATTTTCTTTTTTCTGTAATTTTTCACAGAAAATTACCCACACATTTAATATAAAGATATAATAAAAATTGGTTCAAACTGATTCCAACTTAGATTTTTTTTTCATACAGCAGAGGCATTGAATTTTATTAAACGAGGTCAGCATGTGTAAAAGACAGACAAGGATACACCTTTGGAAATGGAATAATAAAAACAGAAGAACTAGCTAACATGAGAGGCAAATTCGTGCTTCTTAGATTTCCACATTGACTGAATATTGTGTGTGTTGTGACTGATAGCAGACTAGCTGGACTGTACTATATGCCCTGGTGGTTAGCAAGGTGTGCTTTAGTGTTCTCATGTTCCGCCACACTTTGCTCTGACACTGACACCTCTCTGGCACATGTTGACACAACCATTACCTATTTGTCCTCGTCCACAGACACACAAACGTGCCGACATAGCAGAGCTGCCCTTTGCTTTTCTTCAACCATGAGAACCTTGTGATGTTATTTAGTCTTGCATACTTGTCATTTTTGATGCAGACGACTGTACATGCTCTCTTAAAGTCTGCAATATTTGCCAAATCTCTGTTTGCTGAAGGATTTATCCATTCCTGTGAGGGCCAGCACCTGACACCGGTCTTGGAACATTTTGAGGTGCAAGGACATGGTACCTAGAAATTAGAGGCAGAGGAAGACAGAGCCTGTGCTTTCTGTCACATTTGGCACAGAGCCAGCGTCGAGAGCACAGTTAAATGCAAATGCATTGTTATCTGCTGTTTACATAACTGGAAAATACTTTGCAGCAAGTTAAAATCTGATTGGTTCGGCTCCAAAATGACAGTGGCAGATTGGTTAAAATAATCCGAATTTTGAGCGCAGGTAAAAGGTAGCAATCCTGTGAATTCTGTTTTTATTGTTTTCACAGCAGAATATATTCACTTTTTCTTTGTTTTATTGTTTATGTTTGCATTTAATATTGTGCATTTCAGATTCACCAACATTCTTTGCCAGCAGTTAGACATGTGTCACAGATGCTGTAGGCTGCAGGGGGTGAACACACTTTAGCAGTAACCTGACAGACAGCATTAGAGCTCTTAATGCCAACATCACAGTTTACCACTGACTGATTTCCAGCTTCAGATCCTAACGAGAACATGAGGGAATGCTCTCCCCTTTTTTTTTTGCTGTCGAGTTAGGAAGGGCTTGCATCAGAGTTTAATAGGTGCTTATTTTGTGATGGATGTATTGTTGACCTTGACCACAACCCTCACAGCTTCAGCAAAGTCGCACGGGAGCAGTACGGCAAGCTGGTAATCATGCACAGCAATATGGAGACGCTGTATCAGAACGTGCTGGAGTACTTTGCTGTTGATCCCAAGAAGACCTCTGTGGAGGAGCTGTTCACTGATCTCAGCAACTTCCGGTCCATGTTCACTGTGAGTATCCTGTACTATAGATTGACACTCTAGAGAATCACTGAGTTTGTGGTATGGAACCGAAGAATTTAACGTGTTACTCTAAATGGCAGGACCTTGCCTAAGGGTCCTCATTGGATACCTGCACCCTGACCGGGATTTGAACCACTGATCTCCCATGCCAAGGTCTGGGGTGTTAGTCCCTGAGCTATCCAGCTTAATTTGATTTTGTATTTTACAAAACAAAACAAAACACTGGAATCAACATACTTATTTACATACCCCATATTTTCCAAATATAGGGAGGAAAAATGGTTGCTCAAGATACTGTAGATCCTTCTTATGTTTTTAATTATTAAATGAGGCATGTAGAATAAAGTGTTTTGAATTAGTTCAAGGACCATAGAAGGTTCAAAATCCAGCAATTCTCTCTGTTCTTACTTTCTCTGGCTCTGATAAATAGTGTAATTTTAGCAAATCTCCTTTAAACCTGCTGGTGGATTGTGGGGTTCAGAGGGTTAAAGGCAGTTTCTTGGAGCTTTAGATGTATTTGCAAGCTGTGTCTGTTATCTCCAAAAGATATTAGAAAATATTGTTAATTCTGCTTCACTACTTTTGACTTTATAAACATGACCATCAAAAGCCGACCTTTTACAGCATCAAACTATTTAATAAGTTGGACTCAGTTGTCGTGTAGCCTTGTCATTTACAGTGAAAGACCTAACCTTGGAGTGAAAGCTTGTTCCAGGCAGCTGTTTAGATAGTTCGTGGACAAGATTGCATTTAGACTTGAATACCAAAAAGCACAAGTATAGTGTTTGAGAAAAGTTGCAAAAAAATAGTGGCTATTTGGAAACTTCATTCAACTTTTGCTGTTTTAATTATTTGGCTGTATTAAGATACGACCTTTGCTTCTTTTTTTGTCATTTCCACATCAGTGGCCTGTGGTATAATGCAACGCCGAACAGTGCCAGTCCTGTGTAGTCCAGTCCCACCCAGACATTTATGTCATCACTGAGCTCTGTGGCCTTATCAGTCTGGTGCGACTGTGAGCTGCGGAGCTGTGGAAACCCACTGTGTTTAATCAGCAGGATTAGTGGCACAGGCCACTGGGCGCAACAGATAATAGTAGCTAATTAGCCTACTAAAGTTCTTGCCCTGCCCCCAACTTAACATCTACCACACACACATAAATGGATTTCATGCCTCTTTGCTTTTTTTTCCTGCATAGTCATTTGTTGTACTTTAGTTTTTCTTGTACTCCAAAGCTTTGTCTGTAAATCCATGTGCTTTTCCAAAGAGTTTTGATCACGTCTAATTCCTGGCTGAGAATTGTGATAGTATCTTTTTTTAAACAAACCTCACCTGCAATGTAAAGTTGCTTTCCACAAGAGATTTTTTTTAATGATTTCATTATGATACAATCTTGTAAAGGAATCCGAGATCTCCCTTTCTTTCCTTGCTGCCTTTCTGCCTAAAAGACACAATTTGTTCACAAACATTGTATACCCTACACTAGGCCTAAAGAAAGGCTTTCAGACAGTTCTAAATAGATGTACAGCTAACTATTTGATGCCATCTGTTTTGCTCTCCCTCTCTTTTTTTGTCCAAATTCACACTCTAACGCTTAGTTGCCACACATCGTTATGCTGTCTGCTGCAAGTGGCATCTGTGACTGAAGTAACTAGAGTGTCTGCACAGTCTTCACAGGCTCCAGAAAACAGTCTGAAAAAAAAATGTTCCCAGGTGCATTGCTTCTAGTCTGGCTGCTCTTTGTCTCTTATTTTTTTATACCTATTCTATTGATCCCAGGACTTCTCTGTGCTGTAATCCTTGTCACACTTAAATAGCCACAGCCCAAGTCACCACTGGCTGTGTTCAGATATGAATCAGACCCAGAGTGAATGATAAAAACCGTTATTGTACATTCCATGCATTATTATTGACAAATAATGATAAGAAATGAAGATGTTTCATATTATAGCTGCAATCCCTTTCATTTTAGCTCTTTGGTTCAGGTTTAGGTTTTGCAGTTTTTATGTTCTGGCCAAACATAACAGTTAATGACTCTGCCACAGAAAGGTGAACAAGCCAAGTGTTGTAAAGGCTAGCATTATATGGTCAAAACTCCCAAGGTAGCTATTTATTCCCCTGTGATAGGTCAAGGCGTAACCAGCTTACACCCTCAGCAATTCGTTCAAATGGTCACATCACACAGACATATCCTGGGAAAAGCCAAGGCTAGGTCAATGAACGAAGGCATACAGTAAATCTCAGCATCGTAACCTCTCGGTCAAATCTGTGTCAGCATTTACCCTGTTGTGCCAAGGCCCATGCTAATAGGTGCGTGCTGTCTCTAGACCGCTGCCCGAGGCGAACTGAGCCTTGAACTGTGCGTATCCTGCTCACATAATGTGTGTGTGTTCATGTTTGTTTGTGTGTGTATGTCATTCTGTCTTGGCAATTTTTTATAGGAAAAGCTGCTTAGTTTTTTTTCACACACAAAGACTTACACACTCGTGCGCACACACATGCAGCATGCTCAGTCACCCGTAGGAAGGAGACCCAGGGCGAGGCCGCACATCTGACAGGAATCCAATTGAGCGTGTCTAATGGCGGACATCCAGGAGAGGAGGAGGGCGAAGCAGACCTGCAGTGATGAAGGAGAGCGGAGGGCAATTTCCTCAGAGAGCTGGTTCTCTCTCCCCGTCTCTTGCTCTCTACCACTCTCTCCCTCATCTCAATATTACAGTAAAAATGAATGTTTTGTCAGAAGACAAAAATCACAGGGCTCTCGTTTTTTCAGGCTCGCAATGTCATGTGACGATTTAGAGTGATCTTCTCTTAAACAGACCCACTTGCTGTATTGACCCGTTATTGATTAATCATTGTTTTCCCATATTGGTGGCAGCAAGGGTCCAATTTTGAAGGGTCCAGTTTTAAAAAAGACATCAATTTTCCTCTGCACACTTCCTCTGTGGATCTGCATAGTCATATCACTGAAACAATCTGCCACTAAGTTGTGGCCACTGTTTGATGGATGGCAATGAACTTTTATACACACATTTATGGTCCCAAGAGGATGAATCTTACTCACCCGGCCAGTAGTGTCACTATGAGGTTCAAGTTTAAATATCCTAATGACTGTTCAATGGATTTTAATGAAGTTCGCAACAAATAATCTAGTTCCCTGGAGGATGAATCCTGATGACTGATCCTCTAAATTTTCCACTAGTTTTTATGTATTTAGTGAAATATATGCTTCTACTTGTGGTTGATAGATTGGCACAAAATTTTGTATTTGAGATTCCCAGCCAATCCATCACATATAATATATGAGACTTGTGATCCCAAGGCTTTTCTTTCAGCATAAGCAGATTGACAACTTCAGTTTGTTATTTAAATACACTGAACTATTGTATAGATTGTTGTGAAATGTGTTGCAGACTTTCATAGTCCCTTATGAATCTCTTTTGCATTCTAAGTTTGTGAGGTATCTTGCTGGTTTGCCCCATAGTTGATAATAGACAAACTTATTTTACAATTTTCACAACTTGTTTTAGTTTAAAATATATGTTAAATGTAACTGAAAATCCAATCTGTGAAGCTGTTGTCAATGACGATTTCACCACTGACTATACTATAAATGAAGTCATATGGTTTGAGGGTGTCAGCAGCTCTGTTTGATTACTATAGTACAAATATGTTTACTTTCTGTTTCAGTAAATTGAATTTGACTATTAATGAGCAAGCTGCTTGATAGTGAAGAGGGGAATGAGTGTCAGAGTTTTGACAAAGTTGAAATTAGGCATCCATCTTAGCTGTCTACTTGTGACCTGAGATCACTTAATTGTCCCTTCCTGAAAATGTATTCTGTGTTGGTAATCTTGTTCTTTTCTTTTCTTTTTTCCTCATTTCCTATGCCCCTAATTACCAGATTGGATGCCCATTAAGAATTGAGTCATTTGTGAATCAGTGGTTGCCATGAGCAACCGACAGTCATTCCATCAAATCAAAGTTAATTTTGTGGAGTAGTTGGTTTCATTTAAAAATAGTTTAAAAAGAGAGCTCTGAATAGCTTCAGCCTCAGTCATTTTGTATGCATCCTCCCCCTCTCCTTTTCTTCAATGCTCTCGTCTCCTGAATTCCTATAAGCCTGCTGAGTGGTGCTCATCAGTGTTGTTAGCTACTATTGTCTTTTTATGTGAGTGAGTTAAATGTGGATTCAGAAAGTTTTCAGACGCCTTCACGTTTGCACACTTCATTGTGTTGTAGACTTCCAATCTCCACTCAATAACTTATAATGAAAAAGTGTTTGTAGAAATAATAAATATATTACAATTTCAGAGTTTCAGATTTATAATTTACAAAAGTATTCTGACCCATTCTGAGCTTTGTAGAAGCCCCGTTTGGCAGCAATTACAGCTGTCTTTTTGGGTAGGATCTACAAGCTTTGCACACCTGGCTTTGGGCAGTTTATCCTATTCTTCCAGACAGATCCTCTCAATCTCTCTCAGATTGGATAGAAAGCATCTGTGAACTTCCAACTTCAGGGGTCTCCACGGATCTTGGATGGGTTTTAAGTCTAGGTTTTGGCTGTGCTTGTCAAAGACATTCAGTTTTGTCTGGGCTTAATGGTCAGGGTCATTGTGAATGGGTCAGGCCATGTGCTTAATGGGCGCGAATTGTCTTGAAAGATTTTTATGTAATTAAGCTTCTTTCATCCATCAATATTGACCAGTCACTCTATTTATGTTGCTGAAAGGCAACCCCATAGCATAATGCTGCCACCACCATACTTGTATACAGTGACTGGTGTTCAGCATGGAAAAGTGTTTAGCATTCTGTCCAAAGAAAGCCCACATTGCTCCTGGGAACACTCAAAATAGTTTTATATAGTTGCCCCGATCTATACTTGCCACAGTTTTGAGGTCTACAAAGAAATTCCATGGACTTCATGGCTTGTGTACTATTCTAATCTGTATCTCTAGAGACAACTCAGCTGATTAAAGCAAACAGGATACACCTGATCACTATTTTTCGGGCCACTTTAGATAACTGGTATACTTTTGTAAATGTAAATGTTAAATTTTATTAATTTGTGAAAATTTCAAATACACTGTGTCCTTATTGGTTATTATCTGTAGAGTGATGGGCAGAAAGGCATTTATATCTATTTATAATTACAACGTACATTTATAATTACAAGTACAACAAAACTGAAAGAGTCTGAAAACTTTCTCAATCCACTGTATTTTTGCTAAGTTAATAACCAGCCACAGCTTCCTTGTGATCTGTTCATAAATAAGAAAAAACATTAACCTTAAAAAATACACAATATGGAGACATGGAGCATTTTTTTTTTTTTAAATTTTTGTCTACACATATGCAACCATTCTTAGCCATGAAAAACAGGATTCAAGCATAGGCTAATAGTGGTGGAGCCGTATTACGATGTAAGCACTTTATACTGTTAAACCCCTACTATTTGTAATTTACAGAGCGTTTATTGAAGTTGCCATTTCTCTTTATTTCAAGTGGCTTGTTGATGCTGAATGGACTAAACTGAGCTGTTTTGAATTCAAGTTGACTATATAATTTCCAACAATGGTCACTTGTATGCAGACATAATAAAAGGCTGTCAGTGTTCCTCAATAAGTGACTGCCCCTCTTTAGTGTGCCACTGTAGTTCTGTATATACTACACAGTTCTCCTAGTGTGTGTTTTTGTGTGCGCCCTTTCATGTTGATTCGGCAATGCTATTTTTTCACTGACCTGCCCGTCAAGCTGAGCTGTGTGAATAACACGAGAGAAGGGTAGTTGAAGGGGAGGAGTTGGGTGTTTGATGAAAGCCCAGACTCCTTTGCTTTAAGTGACTGGCTATTGATCAGGATGGCAATCATGCAAGCACTCTATTAAATCATATGCAGTCTGCCTCTTGGCTGTGGCATTATTGAGCTATTGACACCATTGTTGGAGTTTATCAGCAGGGGTTATAGAGCCTGTGCACAAGGTGGGTGATGTATAGTAGATACTATACCTATGCAATTATTCTTCATAGACAGACAGGTTGCAGCTAATGACATGACAAGTTTGAAAGTTGGCTTCATCATTTTGTTTAAATGTCAATATTTAGTGATCGCCAATGTTAGATTGCAGTCTCAATGAATTCTGTACAGAAATTCTGTACAAAGGTGAATATGAGTAGTGATATTTAATACTGCGAAGTGTACCTGAGTACTTTTTAGGATATCAGAATGTACTATTACAAGCGCAGGGACACTCTGGAGGGCAAGAAGTACTGTATAGCCCAGAAACTAAAACTGGAACTCTGTTCCTGTGTTTGAAAAGGGGACCGAAGTTATTAAACAAATGTCTTCTTATTGTCCTTGCATAATTAAAGCTTGTTTTCATTGTCCCATTGTTTATTCTGAAGTAGTTGCATGCATTTATTCAGGTCATAATGTAGTCAAAATATTTCAAGCTTTCTTTGAAAGGAGGTTAAGTTGCTCTTCTTCATGGAACATTTTTTGAGTCACTCTAAATGTTGCTGTAAAAAGATGAGTATTACATTTTAATATTTATGTTATGGTAATACTATAATATGTTGTCAAGTTTAAGGCATTCCGATTAGAACAGGTAAATAGTAAAAAGAAAAAATCTATTCAAGGAATAAAGGCATTTAATTTACATTATGTTCAAGGCCAGACAGTAAATGCAATCATTCACTAATCAAAACATCTTTAAAGTTATACTTGTAAAACCATAAACATAAACCATTCTGATCCCCCAAGTATTTACAAGAAAGCTGTGTTCTTGTAATCTAAATTTAAATGCAAACCCGTCACTTAATGTTAGTGTTGTGTTGTAAAATTTGGTCAAATGTAGGTGTTTCTGTAGTCAATCATTTATTTATTTTTTACAATTAATGTGCAGGTAGCATGGTAGACAAACGTCTACCCACTCAACAGTGCTCAGCATCTACTGTACAGTCAGTTGAATTGTATTGCAATATCTAAGCAATGCTATCCAACACACCTGTCCACACCTGACTTGACAAAGTTCACACATTAGCCACCAGGTGATGCTGAAGCTGCCTTACTGACCCTAACATACACTGTGTACACACACAAACAGAAAAATGTTGCCAATTATCTCCTACATTTTCATAGTTGATGTGTTATGTGTCGCATGGAATATTTATTCGTGTTGCAAGATCATCATTCCATCAGTCTTATGGACTTCTAGTGTCTGAAGCACCTGGTGTGAAGTTATTTTCTATCTGGCAAAACCAGAGTGGCAGTGCACCTTAGAAGCTTCATCTGACTTTAATGGTGCCTGATAAAGATGTCTGTAGGGTTTGACAGCTGCCTCTGCCTTTGACAGGCTCTACACTACTGTAATTAACCCCACTTAGCAATACGTCATGTTTTCTCTCACTCTGTCTTTTTCTTACTTTTTCTCTCGCTCCCCTACAGCAAGCACTGAAGGAGAACTTCAGGCAGAGGGAGTCGGAGGAGAAACAGAGGAGAGCAAGGGCAGCGAAAGAGAAGGCTGAGCGGGAAAAGAAGGAGAGACAGCAGAAGAAGAGAAGGTTGCTGGAAGTCAATGCAGGTAGAGACTGTTCAATTTGCTTTGCCTGTCAACTCTTGCAAAGATAAGCCCTTTACAGAGAGCTGTGTGCTAAATCAATTTTGGGTCAAATTGTGTAAGAGATCATTCAAAGACAATGACTCTCATTTATCAAACAAACAAACAAGTCCCATTTTAATGGATTGGAAGAGACACCCATTTTCTCACAATTCCGTAGTTAATTCTTGAAAAATTAAAACCCAGATGGTCAGAAAAGGTATTTGTGCCTATTTTGCGTGATGAAAGCAGTTAAGTAATGTTGGAAATTTTCTAAATACAAAAGCATCCTTTGTATGATATTAAAGCACAGCCTCAAAAGTTTTTTTTTTTAATAACTCCTCTCTCCGTATCACTCCTGTCAAAAATATAGTCTTAACTTTT
>OMNN01002598.1:0-12351 GCA_900302755.1 Chromis chromis | reverse complement strand
GGCTCCCGGACGGGCAGCAGCAGTCCAGGTGCCCGCCGTCTCCAACGCCGCCCGCGATTACGCACGGACACGCCGGAGAATCATCCAAGCCCAGGGTCGCTTTCAGGGACTCGGTGATGGAGTTGGGGTTCTGGGGCATGCTCAGCTTGTTGTTCTTCGTCACCAACGTCGTCAGCCCGAGATAGTCGTTCCAGAAATTAAAAGTATAGTCATATGGGCTGCGCGCATTCAAATAGTTGTGATTGAGAAAATCCATGGCCACTTCTGCTCGTTCGCTTGCCGTCAAAGAGCGAAACAGCCAGTGTAATCCGTAACGTCTTTGTAGCCAGAGTTCGATTCCAGGAATGGATCATGTACAGCGATGTGGTCTCCAGTGTTCCTGTTATGTTTGAGCGTCCTGCAAACAGGCTTTCTGGTTATAAGGACCAGGAGGGCGGGGCGCTCTCCCTTCAAAAACCAAGTTTCTGATCGGGTGGAAAGCGAGCTCCCTTTTCTTCAAAGCCACATTTGGACAGATTTGTTTTCGTGCGGGCAGGCGCTTTGTCGACATCAATCATCGTTTCTGGAGATTCAGGCACTTTCATGAGAAAAGGTTGTTAATAGTTAATGATTTGGACAAGTGCGCAGAGACATTATTTCGCTCTCAAAGCCGCACTGTAGTTAATTACATTATTCCAGCGCCAGTACCAATCAATTACTGCCTTGCTCTTCGTCCCCTCCGACTAAAAACATTACAATTCCTGCGTGTTTCGTTGATCAATATCGTTAATCATTGCGCGCGGATGCCATCAACGCCAGCTCGGGCGTTCACACACCTTAACTCCTTGTGTGCCAACAGCGATGGCCCTTTGTTCCCTGCAGAAGCCTTTCCTCTGAGTGCCATGGGAGAAATAATCTGTGCTGATGCATCCTATTTTGTGACTCTGAATCAATATAAAGAACACCTATTAACCAAAACATTCATGTATGTACAGGTTTACAGTCACTGGACACATTTGCATGAGGTGATCTCCAACTCACTTGATAGGAGGAACGTTTTCTTGCCTTTTTTTTGCACAATAAAGTGTTTTTTCTTGCTACTCTCCCAGCTGAATACAGAGGAGCATCTGCTTATAGGTTGTATAAAGAATTACTATCTAGGAACAGCATTTTAAAAAGTAAAATAACATGTGCATAAAATGGTGTAACCTCCTCCAAATCAAAGGTCTGTTCATCTGCAATACATAAATATGGTGCAACACAAAATTCCTCTTCCCTTCATGCTTCAACTCTCCATAAAAATCCACAAAAACACCACACAGTCACGATGTCAACACAACATGCAGATCAGTTTTTCAACAGGGGGCAGCATCATGCAATTACAGGTCAGTCCATGTGAACCGGAGAGCCCCTCTCTCTCTCTCTCTCCCTGCTTTCCTCCCCCGGAATGAATGACAGTCCCGGAGAATACAGTAATGATGGCCACTGGCTGCAAGATGAAAGTCACCAATTATGTCCCCCCACTATAACCAGATGTCATTATTATATTCTGATTCCACAGAGGCAGCCGGGGCCTATTCTGAGAGAGCGACTGAAGACTTGCACAAAACCCAACTGCATCAATTTCATTCATATTTTTAGATTTGAAACCCAAATAATGCACAATATGCATTTTCATGATGGTTAATGAACAGTCTGTTTAACACTTAACAAGAAAAATATATAGTATAGGTGTAGATATACAGTATGTCTGGTTTTATTTGCCCACAGTTTGTAATAAATGCATCTCTGCAACATCACAGTATACAATGGAAGTGAATGAAATGTTACTTTTGGTATTATAATGGTGAAATGAAGAGAGTGTCATTGGTTTGCACGACTGTTTCTGGATAAAAAGTAGTTTCTATAAGTAGTTCCTTATGTCTATTGTTTGATTTTACTGCTTCGATCAATGCAGAATTGATTCACTTTACCTCCACTGTATTGGGATCAATACAGAAATGATCATTATCTGTTTTTAACATCTGATTTGTAACCCTTGTATCCTAAAAGTTGGTTGTTTCATGTTTTCATGTTTTATTAAGTTGTTTTGAGTTTAGCCTCATCAGATTCATCAAAAATCATTTCATCTAAGGGTACCAGATCTCTAATAACACCTTGCAAGGATGTTTATTTTAGCAAAAGCCTAATAGTGATCTTCCAGTCAATCCTCGTTATCTGCAAAGCTCATTACATGTAGTGGGATACGTATAATCTAATGCTCGCAGTATGTCTTGCACGTTTCATTATGAAGGACTGGTTATGAGACTTTAAATTTATAATACATCTCTGCAATAATTCTGCCAATCAAACTGTGGCTCATTTTCATTCCATCAGTAACCGAAGTGACCCAGATTCTTGAATCTGGAGGTAGAAATCCAGAGGAAATATGAGGCAGCCGTCCTAAACAGTCTGCTCACTGTGGGCCTCTGATCCTGTGATGAAGTGGGCAGCTAAGGAATGTGGAAGCGGCCCTCTTGAAACAACGATAACACGAGTGACTGGTGTTCTAATTAAAACTTCCAGGGGGAGGCTGCAGGAACTCATTGACTTGGAAGGTTCACATCTATTTTTAAGGGATATAATAAGAATGCGCTACCTTCGGAGACGAGAGTGATAAAAGCAGAACAAAAGCACGGCTCAATGAGCTGCAGCATTTCAGAGGCCATTTCTCTCTGTTCTATGTGTTCAGCAAGTTAGCTTGAAATAGTATTGACTGCTCATTGGATTTTCACTCCGGAGCTCCCGTTCAGCCGATGCGAAATATGAATTTTATTATGAAGCATTAATAATGTATTTAATCGCCAATTCTTTTTTTGCAAGCCAGGGCAGATTGTACCAGCAGATTCCTGTGTTGCTGCAGTGTAACTGAAATATTCATGGCCACATTATTTCTTAATTTTGTTGTGACTAAGAGGGATTAATACTCATCCATTAACTAAAGCTAATTCTGTGGCCGCCTCAAGGTTGCATGAGTATATTGGACGAGAAAGTGAGATTAGCGGTGGAATGATGCACAACATCAGCAGGGTGGCTATGGCTGTAAATCGATTTAGGAATCACACTGACTAAGTGATTGTTGTGTAAGTGTGTTTTTTCGCTTGACGGGGAGGAAAAACATGGATCATCGGGAAAAGTGGTGGCTGTCTGCGGAGGACATTTTGTTTTTAATGATCAGATCATATTTCCTGCATGGGCTCATTAGCAACATGAGACGCACATCAAAATTCTTCTGCTGTTTTTTGGCTTTGGATGCGCCATGCAATGCAAATAAGCTCAGACAAGCATTTTGCTGAAGTTAGGAGTATGATCATGTCTGATTTATACCATCGTGTACAGCTTATCTCCCACTGATGCTTCATGCATTATGCGTATTAGTATTCTGTGCTGTAATCCAGGCCTCTATTTTGGCAAACAGAACAAGATTTGTCGCAGAAAACTCATGTTTTATGCGATAAATGAATGAGTGATAGCATTGTATCATCCCTTTTTCAGCCTTATTGCATCCTGCTCACATAGCCGGTAATAATTAAATGTGTCACTGGGGCATGTTTTGAATCATTAACATCAGATATGATGTCTGTAACTTTGCAGGCTAAATCAGAGAACACATATTTCTGTGAAATGTGGCCGCCTTATCCTTATCCTTCGCTGTCTGTTGCTTATTTTGTGAGGCAAGTTTCGGCAGTGGCCTTGAAAAGTGAATGCATGGGGGAGGATTACACAAAGCACACACACAGGGGAAGCTTCTCTGCATATTCCTACACTGCTGCTAGAGGCAGCTGCCATGGATAAATCATTACAATGCCTTGCTCAAAGATACTTTAGAAGTGGATATTCCCTCCAACTCTATTTAAGCTGATAATCCAGGCCTCTGCATCACCAAAAAAAGGCCTCAGTAATACTCTTTTCATGTAACCACCACCCCTTCCATCTCCATGTTTACAGAGTGAGATATTGATCACTGAAACAATACATAATGGGTTTGCAGGAATTGCTGAAAAATCCATTTTGCTGTATTGATTGCTGTAATGAAGATGAATGCTGAATCACTCAGTATGAAAATGGTCCGTGCATTTGCAACCTGCGTTATTTTTTTTTTACCTTTGTTGTCATACCAAACAGACTCTTTTTGCCTTAGACCCAAAGATTACCATGTGTTTTCATTCACAGCCATTAGAGCTCTGTTTGTGATTATGCAAATGAGAAAACATGCAGGAAATTTAATCAGAGCGCAAATTTGATTTCATACGAAAGATTGCTGGAGGGTGGGGGCTTGATCGCATAATATTGAGCAACAAAATTATGCTCAATATTTGTTTTCGCAGTGGGCTTCCACTCGGACACGCCACGGCTTTATAGGCTTAAGGTTTGCCTTGGTTCAGAGGCTTGAAGTTAACAGCGCTGCAGAAGGTTTGATTATCCTTTGTTCTCCCCAGAGATGCTGAATGGGAACTGCAGTTAATGGGAAGCATTTCCATATCAGCAGCAAAGCACAGCAGCTTGTGTTTTTGCATTTTTATTATTGTCGAGTCCCCTGAACCAAATATCTAAGTGCTCGGTTTTCTTTTGTTCTCCAGCTGAACAGCAAGAAAATGGGCTCCTTATAATTGCACATAAACTCAGAGGATGCCATTGTGCCGTTGTGTGTGCCACTGTAGATAACTGGTGATTAAACTGAATGTTACTCCAGAAGCATAACAGAATTGAAACTAATAAAGCATGTCAGTCAATAAGGGAGGTTGGTCTGTTTATCAAGCGCAGAGATGTAGAACAAACAAACGGCATTCAGCGTTTGAAAATGACTGCCTTGATTCTGTAATCTTGTGACCTGAAGTCTCAAGGTAATGACGGGGTGGTTTGTCACAATGTATTAATAACTGGCTCAGAAAACTGCCAAACAACAATTTTGCATTTGCACATCATATCTTGAGCATGTTCTAATCCAGATGCATCTCTAAGTGAAAGCAAATGACGCAGCATATTTAGGTTTCCTGAAAAAAAAAAACTGTAGCAATGCGTATATGTGAAGTACCTCCAGACCAAATTTGTACAAGATTCCCCTGGAGATCTGTAGCCAATTTCACAACCTTTTAGCAAATAAGCCGAGTGCCTTTCAGTGTGCACGGGGTATAACTCAAAATGCAGGTTTGTAGGGCATGCAGTCTCAAGTGTACCAAGTCTTAAAGAATAATTCACCCCAATTTGTGTTCAGTCATGACAAAATCATCAGAAATCATTCTAAATCAGAAGCCTGCCTTACCAACTAAGATGTGTGAGGTCTGAAAGAAGTAGGAACAATGAAATACTACATAGCTGCATTATGGTAGAATGCAGTGATTTAGATGTTGACGGACCCAAACTAACAACTAAAAGTGGAATTATTACTCTCCAATAGGCACATATGCTTATTTTCCTTTCTATCAAATGCCAACAGAACAACACATCATTAAGATCTGCAAAAATGTGCTTATTAGTTTTTCTGGAACCACCATTAACACCCACATTTGTGTAACTTTGTGGAAACATTACTATATTTGGAGACATATAATTCAAGGATAAGTCAGCAGTCAACTTCTCCCGCTTTGATTTTGACCTAAATCTGGTCCCTCGGCTCTGAAAGTGCAATAATAAACTGCTGAGAGCACTCGTTTCAAATGGTGCACGTGTTTAATTGCCTTTCTGTATGAGCCATCCATACCAACATGTTGCTGCACCGATACACGTTGAGGGTTATTGAGGTAATGGTCTCGATTTTAGATTCTGCCGTTTCACAGCCAAACAGCACAAATTCATGAGCCAAAGTTGAATTGTGTATAAACAGTTTTATTTCAGTGGCTTGAGCAAATCTATCCATCCATTAGCTAGAACCACTCTATTGGATTACAGTGAGTGAGAGGCAACATGGACAGGTTTGAAGTTCACCGCAGGGCTAACCCAAAGAGACAGATAACACACGCTCACATTCACACCTATGGCCACTTTAAGAATCAATAAATTAATTAATCTGCCATGCATGGACTGTAAGAGGAAACTGAAGCACCAGAGAAAACCCACGCCAGCATAGGGACACTTGAGGGAATGCAACAATGACTATTAGTCCAAAAGTGTTAGTTCACAAAGACTACATGTGTATAAAAGACTTTAAAAAAAGAACTAAGTATACAAGTTTTACCTCATATCTTCAATGAATATGTAGATATATTGATGCAATAGAAAACAGATAATCTAAATCTACAGGTAGAGATAAATAGTGGTATGAGCTGTATAAACAGTATAAATAGTACGGATAGTATCAACTGTATGAACAGTGTAAACAGTATTAAGTATCTGGTACAGTCTGAAACAGAGCAGTTAAAGTACCAGAACTGTGATGCAGTTGGTCAGGATGCTCTCGATGGTGCAGAAGTTCACCAGGATCTTTGGAGACAGATCTTCCTCTGTCTCCTCAGGAAGAAGAGACGCTGGTGAGCCTCTTTGATCAGGGTCGAGGTCTTGAAGATGTGGAGGCCCAGAAACTTGAAGTTGGAAACATGCTCCACTTTTGTTCCATTGACTTGGATGCTGTTGTGTGTGCAGCCGTTTGTCTTCCTAAAGTCCACAATGAGCTGTTTGGTCTTGTTAGTATTGAGGGCCAGGTTGTTGGTTTTCTCTGTAGGCTGTCTCATGAAAACCACCCCCGTTGTGTCGTCTGCAAACTTGATTATGGTGTTGGAACAATGGGACAATGAGAGGACTGGGGACACAGCCTTGTCGGACGTCAGTGTTCAAAGTCAGCGTTGAGGAGGTGTGATTGCCTAACCTGACAAACTGGGGTCTGTTGTCAACCTCTGTAGGTAGGCTGGGGGTACAATTGCATCTCCATACAAGCATTCTTCCTCCAAAGCAAGACTACAGTGTCTTCCATTTCCTCCTTTGTAGGCACTTGTCACAATCCTCAGCCAGCCATTCTAAGCCTCAGAGAAATATCTCAAGGTCACTTGGATTATAAATCTACTGCACCCTGCACTATATTCATTCTAGCATTCATTTTTTAAATGTCAAGTTTAAAAGCTACTGAACCTTGCAAAAAATTCAGGCTGTAATGTATTACACGATGACTCACCTATGGCTCTCCCCAGGAGTTGCACACAATCCAGTATCCACTGCTGTTTTCTGCTCCTCACTCTACTTCTGACACAATGCGGTTAATAGGAGACTCCACAGACTCACAGTTTAAGCCTCAGTTTTGAAACTGAGCACATCTCCTGTTGCAGCATATAAACAATTTGCAAAGCCATTCATTTTTTTCAAGTTAAAAAGCCTGATTGGTTTTTCCAGCATAGATTTCTGCCATCATGTCCCTTCCACTAATAGCTCTGCATAGTGCTGTACTTCCCAAAAGTTGTGCAAGTCCCACATGCATTGCATGCTTTGCAATCCGGAAGGAGAAAGCGTGAACATTTTGATTAAAATGCTCATCTCATACATGGATGAGAATGAAGAGTGAAGGCACACTTCTATTCTCACTCTATTCAATTGCCGGCTGGTTGTTGCAGGTCTTGTCAGGGATGCAATGTTTGGATGCATCCTCCCACACCCCTCTGTGGTCCCCCCCTGCGACAGGTGCCGGACTCGGCACAGTCGAGTATACGTGTTGGACAGACAGATAAGCAGATGGCCACACTCCTTTACGCTAGATGTTGATACGATCTACAGAGAAAACTTCTCTACAAATTACATATTTGTTTTGGAAAAGCTCAGCTCAAGTGATTTGATTTCACAGGGGAACCCATCTGTTATTTTGTCGTAAGATTTAATTTGCATTCTATTTTTGAGAAAATAGTCAGATTTCTCCCACCAGCAATGCCTCCGTCGAAATTCTGAAAAAAATGAGTATTCCGTACGAAAGAGTTCATCCATTAGTACTATGGGCTCACTGTATGCATCATTCAGCTCGATGCACGTCTACATATCTGATCCTGTGTATACAACAACACCACAGAATTAAAACTCACTATAAATTTGTGGTGCATAGACTATTGAAGAGTTGTATTTCAAAACCAATTCAAAAAGTAAGGTCTTTCCAGAAACAATGGGAGAGAGAGAATTATCCAGACTAACAAGGAGGCCATTACTGAATAGATTTGCAGGTTTTGATACTGTGGAATTCTGAATAAAACTTTAATGATATTTTAAAATTCCATTCAGCTTCACTAACTGGAGTGGTAGGATAAACCTTTCATATTGCAAACCATAGTATAACAAACACTACCACCATGGCAAGGTTACAAAGGCAAGTGAACCATTTCAACAACCTAGAAAAAAAGGAAAATACTTGCCATTGCACTGACACTGCCATGAGCCCAGCAGTAGCTACAGAACTGAGGCATGCAGTTCCCATACAACTAAACTGCATTCTCAATTACCTTTAAAGCAAATGTGTTTTCCCAGATTTTCTCCTGACATGAAACCCCTATGTTAAAACCTCGTAGCATGGACATTGGCTTTTGGAACTTGGAAACATTTCTTACTACAACAAACTGTCACCTAACTGTAAATATGTTTCATTTTGCATTCTTTTTTTTTGCAGTTTAATTAAATCAGTGTCATTTTCGGGCGACAGGGTTGGACGTGTTGGTTTTGACTTGCACCGGTGCAGCTGAGGGCATTTACATTCCTCCAGTCTCAGGATTTTGGCAGCCGAGGGAGGTTCAGAAGTTCACGAGGACGAGCCTGCGGTTCTGTGAGAGACGGTTCTGTGTCGTTTTACAATAATAGAGAGATTTAAGGGTAACAGGTTCACAGTGACACCCTGTCAGCTTCCAAGAGCACATCAGACACCTCAGGAAGGTTACTGTGGTGAGGCATCGAAATCTCAGCCAGGCTACGTGGACAGAGCTTCAACAAGGCTCATCCCAAAGTAGTAGAGACTGATCAATTTGGTCAAGTATGCATATTTCATCCAAGTGTAAAATGAATCCTGGCTAACTCGTGAACAAAAGGCATTGAAGCAAGTTGGAAATGACAAAACATGGAATTGCTGATAGTCAGTGTCCAGGAAGACCTCATCTAGGCTCAAAAGTCAATTACAAGCGAGGACTTTAAACGTAGATTCAAAAAAAACTTGGTGCAAGGTTGAGTTTTCCTAAATCTTCCCTGACAGGAACCCCAACTTTGACCACTGTAACCTAAAATGATTACATACTAGTAAATAAGTGAATCCAGGATAAGTTAGGCATCTTTAAAAGTCGCTTATTCAAAGTCCATAAAAACAGGCTTGAGACATAGAGAGCTTTTTGTTTGGTTAGACCACACTAAAGCTGGACATACAGTACAAAATATACCTTTACTATCTCCAGTTTCACCTTTGGTTTAAATAGCTGCATTGTCATGAATGACATTAGCATAACAGAAAAGGAAAACCCAGAAAAAAAGCCAAAACATGGATGGGTGGGTTTTCTGGACTCGGGCTGGTAGCAAATTGGCTTACAGCTTTAAAAAAAAGTGTCTTGCTGAAACAGCAGGTATAATGAGCCCCAAAATAAAAATGATTAGCTGAGCCACAGAACCTCAGACCACTAACTACAAACCACACTGGTAGGGAACAGTCTGTGAGACCTACCAGGGGAAAAGAGCCAAGAAAATCAGGCTTTATTGATTATAGAGGAAGGAACATGTGAACAGATTCTGCTGGGTTTGGACTGGTTAAAGTTGTCGAACACAAGACTGTGACTTTAGTGAGAATTTCAGTTCAGTTCAACACATTAAGAGCTGAAGTGATTGATTTTTTTATATCCTGTTTGAGACAATTAGAGAAATAGTGGACAACTATGTGATCTGATATAATTAAACTGAACCCTATTACATTTATGTTTCTAAATCTACAAAGTAGTCGATTTCTCACTCTTCTTTTTGATGGTGACTGGTTTTGGAGCTATATTTACATGTGCATTTTCAGATATATTAATGTGTTACATGAGACAGAGTGAGGAGCTCAGACATCCAGAGGGGGCTCTGCTGTTTCTTTGCATTGAAAGGAGCCAGATGAGGCGGCTCGGGCATCTGATGCTATCTAGACGCTTTCCACTGGAGGTTTTCGGGGCATATCCAGCTGGTAGTGAACCCTGGCGCAGACCCAAAAACATGCTGGAGAGATAATATATCTCATCTGGCCTGGCAGTCCCTCAGGACGAGCTGGACAATGCTAGCGGGGAGAGGGATGTCTGGACTAACGTGCTCAGCCTGCTGCCATCGTGACCCAGTCTCAGAGGACATGGGTGGACAGATGTGTTTTCTTGTATTTTTTGTTTTTGATTAAACCCCTTAAAAATTCATTTCCGTGTATCAAAATCACATTATTAGAAGCTTTTCTTCATGAAAATAATCTTATCCTGCCTCAAAATGCCTTGGATGCAACTCTACCATTACTTACTGTACAGATTTATGAAGCCTCTATCTCCTCTGTACTTGCTGCAGCTCCAGCACACCAGCTCACTTTGCTTAAACACTGTAAAACTACTCTGACCTGTGCAATGTTGCATCACTGGAGGAATTCAGCCACACATGTTCAAACCAGACATCAGTTCTGAATAATAATAATGATATGGGAAGCTCAGCCATGGGGTTGACTGCTCATTCTGCTCATGTTGTCTCTGCCAGCTTATAAAAAAAACATATGGATGCGTTAAAAACCTGATTTTGACCAGAGGGGTCTTGAATGGTGGGCATGAGGAAAGTTATTCTTGCAACAACAACAAACTACATTGAGACATTTTGAGAAAAAAAGAAAGAACAGTTGCATTTTCTCAGCTGTGATGCTTCCAAGTATCCTTTTTGATAACCAGAGAAGCAATAAAGTACAGCAGGCCGACTCCAGGCTTAGTACCCTTGTAAGAATATTGACATTTTAGAGCAGTGATTGACAATCGAGCTGAAGATCTTTAGGAATACAAGAAACATAAACACTCCATTAGTGCAGTTTTTGGTTCAGAAATATTTTGAGTCCAAAAAATATCTTTTTCAAAAGCCGTTTTGAAGTTACATTGACGCACCGATCCTTGACTGAAGCTCATCATTATTTTTGTTTCATTCCAACGTGTCACTTTGCCGTTTTGTTTACGCTCTTACAGCCTCTCTGTGATAACAAAGACTTTTATCAGGCTTCGCTGTGAGACCGCAAACAGAGCATGATGCTAATTGACTGCCTGCCATCTTCTCCCATCTGCAGGAATAGAAAGTCATATTTAATGCGTTGATTAAAATCTAATCCCTCCATGTGAGTCGGAGATGAAAGTAATTTTCATGTAATGGAGACTATTAATATTTAGATATAGAAAGGAAACCAGATCCCAGATTTGCAATCAGCTGGAGGATGGTAAATGATATTTGAGGCTGCCAGTGAGCTGGAAACCAGAGCCTGCAATGCAAATAAGCCTGGCTCTTTTCCAATTAACATTTTACTTTCTTCTCACTTATAAATGTATGTTTTTTCCACATTTCTCTTTCTCTCTCCATCTATCTTTCAAACTCATAATGACACCCTCTCGACTATCATTAATTCAGTATTTATCAGCTGAAGTCTTCACATCACAATAGATTAACTTGATGTTGGCTACAGCTCTGTATCTTTCAAAAGTATGCAAACTCCCTTGTCCTCATTCTTTTTGTGTACTTTTGCACTGTGGTTGTTTTTTTTTTCATATTCTGGCCCTTCGATGACGGAAAATCTTCATGCTACAGTAACAATTTTAGGAGTGTGCTTCCAGCCGTGGCAGAACTTGACTGGCCTTTACAGAGCGCTGACCTGCAGAATAAGCCAGGTCTTATCACCCAGCATCGGTTTCGGACCTTACTAACGCTCTGATGGTTGGATGGGAGCAAATCCCTGCAGCCCGGATCCAAAAGTTTAATAGAAAGCCTGAAAGCAGAGGAATGGGTAATGCAGATCAATGTCCATAGCTGTGGAGTAGGACATGAAGCACACAAATAGAGGCAGCATTTTGTTACTATGGCCCACATCTTTATATAGTTGGTATTGTTTTATTGCATTTTTATTCTTTTTATCTGTAAAGCACTTTGTGTTAAAAAAAAAATTTGTATGAAAACTGCTACACCAATCAGGCATAACATTATGACCACCTGTCTAATATGGTGTTGGTCCCCCTTACGTGGTCAAAAATGCTCTGAACCATTGGACATGGACAAGAGGACCTCTCAGGGTGTCCTATGGGGTCTGGCACCAGGACATTGGCAGTGGATCCTTTGGGTGCTCTGGCTTGTGTAGTGGGGCCTCTGTCAATCAAACTTGTTCCACTGCATCCTGTTGATGCTTGGTCAGAATGGGGTCTAGGA
>OMNN01002596.1:3104-14313 GCA_900302755.1 Chromis chromis | reverse complement strand
GGTAAAAGGAAAGAGGGGAAGAAGCTATGAAAGCTACAGCAAGAATAAACAAGAAAGAAAAAAGAAAGAAAGAGAAAATTAATGACAGCAACACAGACGCAGACAGAAAAGCGAGAAGGGTAGCGAGAAGAGAGAGATTGGTGCTATCATCCAGTTAGCGGCTGGTGCTGAGGGAATACTGTCCTGTCATCGGAGCCAGCCATGCAGAAGGGGAAGCAAGCTCTTCTATTGCACCTTGGCGTCTGTCTGTGTCTGTGCAGCACCATCTTATTGCCTTGTCGCTACTTACTTCGTCTGACCACGCTTCCCCGCACTCCCAGCACCCTCAGCCCATTTTTTTTCCTTTTAACTCTCTCTTCTCTTTTCATTTATCCCTCATATATCTGCCCTCTTTTCTGATTTCCCATCCTACGTGAAGAACATCCATCTCCCACTCATCCAGTTCATTTATTTTTTCCCTCCATTCTTCAAAACCTCACACAGCCCAGTTAATTTCCCCCCCTCCCCGACTTTTCTATCTTCCTCTCTCCTTCTCGTCATGCTCCAACGCTCATGTGGGAACTCTGGTATTATGCCTGTGGTGTTGTGGCCTTGGCCTGAGGGTCAATTCTTAGGCCCAGAGGGGTGCTGGTCCTCTTGCCTCTGCAAACCGGGGGTACTGGACAATGTGCCGGACTGGAAAGGATGAACAGCTGGAGGGTTGGAGGCCAGTGGGGGCCAGCAGGGGCCAAAGAGGTCACAGCCATTCAAAACCTTGGCTCCCAGCTCAAAGGTACGGGGTGAAAGAGGATCATGCTTCTGGAGGAGAAAAAGAGCTCTTGTTTCTCTGTGGCTCACAAAGGACACAGCTATGCAGCCAGCCAAGCAGGCTCTCCTAAACAACAAGCCCATCGTTCTCCTGTCATGTGATTACATTTTCTGTATTCCTATGCACAGCAACGGGAATTATTACATTTGTGCTGCAGCATAGCGATAATATATGGTGTTTATTTTTAATAAACCAGCTGTGTCTGTACGCATATCTGGAGCCGTGCTAGTGATATATAATACTTGGCTGTGGAGTGTTCATCTTTCACATTTATGATGCTCATATCGGTAGGGGAAGAAGTCAATAACTTTCAGGGCCTAGTGCAGAGCCACTAAGCCATTCCCTGGTCCTGCAGTATCGAAAAAGCAACTTTTTTTGATTAGTAAACAGTGGAGCATGCCCTTCAGGGTACTTCCCAAGACTGGGAGGGACGTAAAGGTTAATCTTCAGTTTATTGCCACCAGCAGTCAGACAGATAGTATCTTTTAAAATTCCTTGTCAGGGGCTATTGATCCACTGACGTCAGAAGCCCCCAGACATGACATTTCTTGTTTCCCATACTGCCTGGACCATTACATGACTATCTATGTACAGCCTATTCAAGAAGGCCCTCAGCCTCGTTCTTCTGCAGCACCTGAAATAGTCCACATGCATATTGCGAAGACATTTTTGAATACTGGTGCCATCTTAAATCCTCTGCCTACATTCAAATTTACTCCGGATAATAATACCCCTTCTTAGAAAACAAAAGCAGTGATTGGAGCGATAAGGCGTCCTTTCCCCACTGCAATGAGCCATCACTCTGCATTATTGGGCCTATTAATCTGAGTATGTATTTTAGTTGAGGAAGACAATGGGGTGAGTGATCAGACCGGCGAATGCTCTGCTTCTCCTCTTCCCTCGCTCTCCTCTCTGTGTCTTCTTTAGATGCTGGCCTGTGATGGGAAATCTATATGGTGCGAGAGGCCAATTTAGGTGGCTTCAACAGTGTGGGTTTGAAGAGCGAGCAGCCAGGGTAAACATAGTGAATAACGCCTCCACTCTCTAAATGAATTTCAGCGCGAGGAGATGTGAGGGGATGGTATTTTTCATCAGCTATTTTCCCAGGATGTATGTGCGTGTGTGATGTAGAGAGGAGACAGAGAGAGAAGCTCGAGGAAGTTTTCCTCTGTTGCTTGCTCCTCGTGTTGTTTGCTAAAGGCATTCGGTTATCCATGTACTTCCATCTGTATATCAGCGAGCGGCAAAGCCTGTGCATGTAACCCAGTTGTTGCTTTTGTGATGAGCTAAAACATTTCCAGAGTGTTTGTTTTTGTTTACTGTCCACATTTAGACTATAATTTCCCTTTTAGGCCCCTTTTCTAGTCCAGGCCACAGCACTTATGAAGCTGCAACTCATTCCTATTTAAGATATGGTGTATCAGGCTTAGTGGGCTGCAATTAATTCACTGCCTCCAGGGCCTCTCTGGCTTTGTATGAAGGGTCAGACTGGGTCAGGCTAGATTTTTTTTCTGAGAGTAAGCAGCACTAGGTTTGTGTTGGATCAGATGAGACTGGGCTAATTCTCTCCAGCAGCTGGTCCTTTTCACTCACTGTTTACCCTGTAATGCAAAATCTGCTGCTTTGCCCTGCCTGCCTATAAAGAAATCTCTTTACACTTCAACTGACCAAATTTAACAATCCTCTTAATTAAAAGCAGAACCGATGCCTTTTTCCCCCCCTTTTTTTTCTGCAGGGTGTATTGATTCAGTCGGGGGCATTTGGTCTGAAGTAAGCAAAAGCTCTACATCGGACTGTGCTGAATCTAAATTGAGTCGTGTCATGTATCTTCAAGCCAACCACTTCTTTGGTTTCTAAGCCCCGTCATTATCTCTGGTGTCCCTTGTTTAGCCTCCCCCTCGTTGGCAGATTTAGCTGAAGCTGAGCAGCTTCTCTGGTTATTTGGTTACTTGCTCGGTGGGTCAGCCAGTTCTCTGCGCTTTCTGTGGCCACCACCTCTGCATTTGGGAGTTGTTTGCCGAATGCTGTGTCATCAGAGCTTTGCTGTCTTGCCCCAGAGCAAGCTAAGTCTAAACACTGCACTTTGTGGCTGAAAGGCCATCTGTCACGGGGAGGGAATCCGGCTTCTCCTCCAAAAAGCATAAACAGGGGCGGGCTGTTAAGCCGTGGCGCAGCTCACTGTCATGGAAATGCCCCATCTGAGTAAGGCTCAGGCCCTAATCCTGCACCCTCCCATCTTCGCAGCTGCTTTTTAGGGCTCCACCGCCGCCTGTGCATACTCACTGCCTGTTTAGCCAAGAGAGAGGGGCCTTATGAATAACATTCAATCAGAGATGGCTGGTCAGCTTGTTAGCTGGTGGTTTAGAGCATGTGTATGGAAGCCTAAGCCTGTCATCGCACATAACCTGCCCTGACTTAATGGATTTAACTGCAGATGTATCTAAATGTATTTTTATGGACATTTATCAGATAAAGTAGGATCATTTTTTAAATTATTGCATGCACAGGTGAACATTTTGAAGACATCGCCAATGTCAACATTTGTTTGTGGTGAACTTACTGATTTCAGTTTACTCTTGAGATTGTTTGTCCCATTTATATCTATTTTATCATCTTATTGTGTTTTCTCTGTCTTATTATCTTCGTATCAAGACAATCTATAGTAACTGGATGGCACTTCTGGAGTGTTTATAGTAAGTTGTATACATTTCTCCTTTATCCACCACAGGACAAGTGTTGTCTGAGCCCCCAAAACAGCTACTGAAGAGGGGCAGCCAAGAGAGGGAGCGGGAGCACCAGATCCTGACATTTCATACATGATTGCAGAGATTTACGTGAGGTAATTATTGGGGCCGTGTCTGCCAACCCAGAGAGGATCAATTCTTTCAATCAATTCCACTTTTAAGAGGATAGGCCAGATTACCAGAGCTGAGGGCCAGTGTGGACGAGGGGCCCATAATGCTCTTAATAGGTCACTAAAATGTGTGTTAGAACCTCTGGCTTTAGCCAAAGGAGGATTCCTCTGAGATCAGACCATTTTGCCCTTTCTTGCCTCCTATATTTTCACTCACTTGCCTCATTCTCGTCTTCTTCTCTCTTTGCCACTTAGTTCCAAAATAAATTATTTGCTTGAGCATATTATTGAACATTTTAAAGGGTAATATTCATCTTTGGCAACTTTATTGGCATCTTTGCAAAACCGTCAATAATTTGTTTTACAATTCATTTTAAATCAATAGCTGCACATCCAGTTTTTCATAGTTTTAGTCAAGGCCAAATAATGGACTTGAGAATGCAACGCTTACGACTAGTTATCGTTACTACAAATAGTTTGTGGAACCTTTCTTTATTGAATTAGAGAATTACTCTCTCTGAGGAAAGGGTATCTGTTTTCCATTAGTCCTGACTGTCTGGGGTTTTAAAAGTCAAAGTTTAAAGGGTTACTCAAGAAAACGTCTTTTAATTTGTTTTAAAAATGTCCCTTGAATATCCATCAGCAAATTACATGAAAACATTGTGAAAATTACCTTAATATTGGGGAGTTCTGTGTGTTGATACAAAGTAGAGGGCGTTTGTATGTGTGTGTATGGGCTGGGGGATTTGCAACATAGTCCGTTCTCTGTGGCTTGCATCAGATAAGGTTGAGGAATAGTGACAGGATAGATGGGAGAGCTAGCCTAAGCCCGGCCAGTGTTTATTTAGACATAGCAGCAGGCTGGAAAGTCAACAGTCAGAAGGACAGCAAATGCACACCAGCACTGGAGAAACCTGAGACTAGAGTCCTAAACCGGTGTCAAGCATCTCAGAAAGAGATTTCTGGCCAGTGATCAGTTTTGTGTGTCACCTCGCTGGGGATAAAACTGCACAGTGTTGGAATTGATTGCTGTTCTCAGGTCCGCGGACCTCCCTCTGAAAGACATAGTAAACACAGACCCTGACCACAGTAGCCTGTCCAGTGTTTTTAGCACTCACTGGGAGGAAGGTCACCAGAGCCCTGTCAACAGTGGAAACAACAATTCACCTCAAGCCTTGTGTGAGGGACAAAGGAAGGAAAGAAAAACACAGCTAAAAGGGTGAAAACCACCCAGCAAATAGTTCATCATGAATGTGCAGTCGGTGCTTTTGTGATCTAGGGAAAATATAACCATCAGTAAGTGTTCTTTGAAATTCAACTATGACTGAAGTATAGTAGTATACATTTTTTGTTATTTTCTATTAAATCCAGTATGAAGCCCTTTTCAGACAAGAGATATTAAACATTGTTGCTTCATTAGTCATCTTTCTGCCATTCAGACATGGGTCACTTTTGCATTAACTAAAGTTCCTCCAACTTTATTAAGACATACCCCATATAGTGACAGAGATTGCACAATAACACACTAATACACAAAAGACTACATTTAAATCTGATGTGACAAATGGTTTAACGGCAGCTTATAAATTCTGTGTAACGGTACACAGTGTGACTTACCGTTACCATTAGATCGATCCTGTCTCCATGTTGGGAATAATTTACAGTTTTAAGTGATCAGTAAAGTTACTTCTGTTGTTTCATGTGTGTAAATGCTTGACACTCATGTGAATAAGTATTTAATAGCCTAAACTCAGAGGAAACACTCCTAAACTTCAGTCCATGGTAATGTTTTGCCAAAATCCAGATTACATTCATCATTGGTGAGTTTCATTAACCTGCTATAGTCTCTTCTTTACTAAAGTTGTATTTTTATGGACATTTTAGTCAATAATAGATGTGAAATTGTTCGGCAAAGTGAATGAGAAAGGTGTTTCTCCGATTTTGGGATGCAAACTGTGTCTTTGGCACTCTCTGTGAACATTTTGGACCAAAATTGTTGCTGAAATGTTGAAAAAGCCTTCTGCAAATTGCTTCAAACAAGTGTGTCACCTCATAGTGCCTACCTGCTAATGGATGGCATCCAGTTCAGGCTTCTACCAAGTTGAAACTGATACAGAAATTGCCGTTACAACCTTTACGGAAATGTGACCAGGGTGCTCATTTGGACATGAAGTCGACACGTTCAGACGCCAACAGATTTACCGAAAGGAGTGCGCGTCTGTAAGGGGCTTTACTTTCTAAACTCATTAACCAACACTGCTTTGGATGCAGAAAACAGTGAAACATAATTATGTGTGGGAACTTTGTGTAAAACGCTAAATGAGCATTTCATTCATCTCACAACAGCATTTAGTGCCTGTAGGCCTTTACCGTACCACCATACAATTAACTGGATCAGGATTTAGTGCCTGGCTTGAATGCTGCCCAGAGCACTTCCTTTAGCAGTGATTATACTTTCAGACATGTTAATCACAGATCCTGATGACTCTGCCATACATTTGGTATAGGACTTCTGTCTGGATACTGCTCTGCATGGCTGTAAATAACTTCTGAAGGATTTCTGGTGATTTTCTGGAAAGTTCCAGTGATCGTGAAGCCGGCTGCCCACGACCCACAATGCCAAGTTGGAACCACCTACAGGAAGGCCCTTCTGCTCTTTCTCCCTCACCACATGAAGGTAAATTATTTTTGCACAGCTTTTTTTTTCTTCCTAATAGTTGATTATATGTGATGTGATGGCAGCCAGGATGTTGATGAGTTTTCAGTGCATTTGATTCTTTATTTATTCCTTTTTATTTTTACCCCCTCTTTGCCACTCTACAGTCACCGGCACATACCTCTGAGACATCTGCAGAAAGGTTGGCATTAGCATGTGAAAGGGTTCATGCAGACAATGCTATGCATTATGTATTCACAGCATTTGTATGAAATGCAGCCGCTGTCATTCTTGCTAGCCTGTAATCTACTTGCAATATTTCAGGCAGAGCAGGAAGAACAATCTAAAGAAATCACGCAGGCTACTTCTACATCTACTATACCATACGTCACACACTTGGAAAAGCTCACCTTGTCCTCGACCCTAAAAAAAACATCAAATGCAAGGAAGTGTCACATCTGTCAGAACTGGCTGAGCCAACAGTCGGGTAGAAAGAAACACTACCAAGTGGCCTGTGTTAATGAGGAGGGGGTTGTTTTTCTTCGTACCCAGAGGCAACGCAGGCAAGCAGTAAACAGAGCATTTGATCCCAGAGACTTGTTGTGTAGTTGTCACTTTACGAAATCTGTCACACTTTTTGTTTTCGCACCACCCCCTACATAAGTGTGCATAAATCCTGGATTGTTGGGAGATCTTCAGTTTGGTAAATGTGAAACAAATGCTAAAGACAGAAAAAGCTCTCTTTCTGGGACAAACAGGAAGGGAAAAGTTGCTTAAAATATAAAATCTATTTCATCTTCTCATTATATCATTGCTTAAAAACCTTACACTTCCCCTCCATTTAGTGAAAATTGGACATATCTCCAAGCACAATCTTGGACGGCACAGTTTATAAAGTTATGGTGCATAAAAATATCATTCTATTAAGATGGTTATTGCTTTTGGATTGCCTAAACATTGGCAGCAGCATGCTATCTGAAGCAACTCTTAGTAAAGCATGTGATTAATGAGCTGTTTATATACTCTCACTGGGCTCACTTGTACAATTTCCACTTCCCACTTGGTTATGGTATATCATATAAAATACTTGGCAATAACAAACAAAATATCCTTTCGCGGCCACTGCATACAATTTTGAATCATCCAGAGAGTGACATGGTCAGCTCTGTACAGTTTTTTGCAGATGGTTCCATGGTCTTGAAGTCCCTGAGCTTGTCTGTGTGTTCTGGCTGCCTGTCATCAGCCCATCACGTGTCACAGTAAACTTAGCTTTCAGTGGCAGCGGTGGCCATGGGCCGCCACAGCTGCTGCTGCTTGAGCCGAGCAACAGCAGTGTTTACTCAGACACAGACAGAGACAGGGTGGGCCTAAGTGAAACACACAACCCCAAACTGCCGTCTCATTTTGTTGCCTTATCCCACTCTTTGACGCACACCCAGTTTATCTGTTGCACCAGCTATGGACTTCAAATAGATCTGTCAACCCCTTGCTTTGCTTCTTTCATTGTGAGTGTTTTTCTCTGCGGCCTTTTCAGTTTGAGGCTTTTTGTTTCTTCTTCTCAGATGCAATGATGAATGGTTTTGCACCCCTGGATTTTTGTGTCACAGCTTAATGTGTGTTTGCATGGCTATTAGTGAGGCCTGCTGAGGGATGTGTTGCACACTCTCCTGACCTCTGCAGTCACTGACAGAGCATCTTTTCTCTCTCTCTCTCTCTCTCTCTCTCTCTCTCTGACACACACACACACACACACACTTTTATGTGGTTCCACACCAACCATCATGTCATTGACAGCTTTCCATTTTTTGCATGCAATTTGTGTTTTACGCGAGACTCAAAACACCACGGAATGCATCATCAAGTGGAACTATAATTGCAAGCTGTGTGTCGATTGTAATTTAAAAAAAGTGAGAAACTTTCTCGAGTGCCAAACAAGTATAGAGTCAGTTTTTATTGTGGATGCTTAGTGGACTGAACATGCATACAAGACACATGGCTTGCAGGTCTAATGTCTCTCCCAGGACACCCTTCCCCACCCTCATTACCAGAGAGCTGCTTAATGACAACGTCAATATTGATCACAGCTCAGCGAAGCACTGGAGTACCGTGTGGTTAGTGGGCCTAGCAGGGGGAGGACATGCAATGATTTTCTTTTTTTTTTTTTTTTTTTTAAACTTCCCTCATCCCTCATTCATTCCATTTTGCATCCTGGAGAAAAGCTCAGACTCAGCAGTATTTAGTTCCTACCTTCCTGTGCTTCCATCTCCTTTACATCTCTTTCAATTTCTCTCCAATCGCCTCCCCTCCTTGCCTCGCCACGCGCTAGTTTTGCCATATTTACTGCCTGAGATGGTTCAGCACGGGTGTGAACATGGCCCTGTTTTGTCAGCCTGGTCTCTATGCAGTCTTTAGTCAGCAGATAATTGCACAGTAATGCGGAGTAAACACAGACTAGAGAAGTGAAGAGAGAGAGAGAAAGAGAGAGAGAGAGGAGTTCAATATAGAATCTGTTACAAGGAAAGTGTCCCATATAGAAGCAAGTCAAATTGATTACAAAAGCTTGCATGTTGCACTGCAGTAAACAGGGCTTCCTCTTCAGTTAAGTCCACAAATGTACTACCCCTCACACCAAAGATAATGCACCTGTGTGTTGATCAACAATTATTGATTATCTCTCTTGCTAATTGGACCCTAGTTAATTACTAGCAATTAAAAACATGAATGATGCATTAGCGCAGATGCAATAGGCATTGCGGTAGGGCAGACACTCACATATGTAAACACGCATGCATTCTAGTAACACTTACACCACTCAACTCATTAAAAACACGCTCGCACGTACAGAAATAATTAAATTTTAAGTCCCTGACATGGCAACACTAAACAGTGTAAACTCCCCACTTCCAGTCAGATAATTTGATTCACATCACTTTCGGCGTGAGCTCCCTCAGTCGAGGTTAAAAGACGGTGACAAAGAAAGAAAAACAGAAGGAAAAAAAGGGGTGACTTCAGTTCATTCCGGGGGAAACCTGGTTTTACCTGAAGCTGTCTGGTGCCTCGGATCTTCTTCTCCAAAGCCTCGCTGCTGGGCCGATAAGCTCTGCTGCCTCCCCAAACCCAGGTCGCATTCCTTTTGATCAGGCCTGAAGTTCAGCCGAGCGTGGCTTTCACCTTTTAGCCCCGCTGTCCTTAAGCTGGTTGGTAGCTGCCTCTGCTCCCATACTGCAACAACAAGAGGAAATGAAGGAAGTTTCGTCGACTGGCACCTTATCTGGTCAGGGTCAGTGCAGTGATCCCCGCAAATTAGCCCCGGACCTGACTGAGTGTGTGAGTGTGTGTGTGTGTGTCTGCTTCCCCGCTGCTCCATGGCTTCCGACAGTTGACAAAACGGTCAAGATTTTGTGGTCAAACATCAAAGCCATCTGATGAAGACTGAATCTAATTTTTTTCTCTCTTTTTGCAGCATATGCTTGCTATTGGGCCAACAATTCAAATGTTGCAGTAAAACATTAAAGTTCATGAACTTAAAGATCTGTAGTTTGATGGTTTCATGTTTCCACAATTGCATCATTTTTTACTTTGCCTTGCAGTTAACAATAAAGTTGAAACTCTATGTCCATACGGGATTCAGTGGCTCAGAATCAGGTCAAAAATGTGCTTATTTCTTACACAGCATCACACCAAGGAAATTCAATACAGCCTGTAAATTATGAATATGAATGTGAATGTGTCTTTAGGTTCAGAAAAACTTCTAAGCGCAGTGCCCATGAATCTGCATTCCACAGCTCCAAAATGACAAAGGCGCTGCTTGGGAAATTGGATTCATTACTCCAGCCACTGATCGAGCTATTACCCCAGCACTGATACTTGTCCCCACTTATCATTCCTTTTTCTTTTTGATGCCCTGCATTTCTCTTTGTTCTCTCTGGTTCTGCCTAGTACTCCACTTGCCTAATGTACGTAGTTTTGCCCCAAAACACAACTGATAAACATGCAGGTTTTCGAAAAGCAACGCCTGGTTTTGCAGATCCCTTCTTGCAATGCATTTTACAGTTTTTCTTTTTTTACTGTTTTTCTCTCCCCGCAGACTTGAGCTATTCAGTCCGGGAGGAGAACTGTTTTTATTTTGCTGTTGTTGATCAATGACTGCGCTGAGATGATGTGGAGCACGAAGAGCCTCAGATAAGAACTCGCTATTCCCCTCTTCACAGGGCTTTTCTCGGCTAATTAAAGATTCATGCAAAGCAATGTGGCAACTTTGACAGATCAGTTGCAGACGGTCTGAGTAATGCTGTAATGCCTTTCAAAGCTCAAAGCTCTTCCTGCTGTGGATTTTCAGGCAAAGGCCTTTAAAAAAGAAGGACAACTCCGACCCCGACAAATAGAACTGAGTTAAGGATGATTGATGTGTCTCGAGAAAATCCATCCCATAATTTCACCTTTTCACCTTGGAGACGCTTCCTCCTAAGACCCATATTAAAGCTTAATTCTGCCAACGAGAAGCAGGCGGTGTTTTAAAGAGAAGAACACATGTCTGTGAGGCCTGTTTCTCCTTATCTAGCGGCTTCAGCCTCAGCCAAAGATAGATGTCTGCCATGCCAGCATGTTTATTTTCCTAGCCGATTAGCTTCGATTAAAAGCAGACCATGTAGTCTCTCTCCTCCTATTTATACATTTGTGTGTCTGCTTGTGTGTGTGTGTATAAGGAGTCCTCCAAGCCTCCCCGTGTGGGTGTGTGGGTGTTCGTGTGAGAGTCTCCGTTATTTCATCTCCACTAGGCTGCACATGATAATTAAGCCATGGGGGGCTGGGAGAGGGAAGGTGGGTTACAGCTTTGAGTAATTCTGTGCCTCCAACCCCTCCCCACCCTACCCCGCGACACCACTGGCTG